>JAFIDM010094137.1:0-16818 GCA_023159025.1 Thereuonema tuberculata
CAGAAGCAGATCAGAAGTTTCTAATGGCTCCGTCGGAGGGCGCCACACGACAGAAAATCTCTAATACTCATCAGAAAAGAAATAACGCTTCTTCTTCTTACTATTATTATTATCATTATTACTTCTACTATACTTTCCTTTAAAAATTAATTGTTAGTTAGTAGCAGGCCGCGCGGTTGGCGTCGTCGCTATTATATTGTCCTCTCACCTCTGAGTACCTGGATTAGGTTCTCATGTGGGTTTTGTGAAGGTAGCCGATCCGTGCTGGGCAGGTTTTCTCGGGGTTCTCCCGTTTCACCTGCACTTCTCCCACCTTACTTTCTCAGTCTTTTTCTCTATCTGTCCTTATTTCCGTGGGATAGTACAATAGATCTCCGGTCGCAGTGCTTGGCTTCTGTGCCACCCACATTCACTTTATAACATAACTTAGTTAGTAGCAGATAGAAACGATTCCTTCAAATATACATATTTTCTTGTTTTATTATATATGGGTACGTTATTTGTATTTTTTTTTGCAATAACGCTTTGTACTTGGTTTTCTTGAATTTCGTTGATTTGACTTCTACGCCGATAGACACTTACTTACGATGCATGTAACTGACTTCCTTACAACGACCAATATGGTGGGAAGTGAGAAATCAAAATTATATGAACCACAAAAATATGCTAACAGTCAGCGCCGCACCATACGGGGAGGATCAGCTACCCCCAATGATTAACAGGGGCGTCAAGATTCATTTGACTTGTTTGTTTATATTTTGGCTTCACTTGAATTTATTAATAACAGACTTCTGAAACGGTGTAATAGCTAAGAAAAAAACAAAAACAAGCAGACGCAAAGATTTGCATTTTTGTCCCTTTTCAGTTCGGCATAAAGTATTATTTTTAACTATGGAATTCTGCATGTTTATAAAAATTTAAATTAAAAGACTAAGTGTACGAATGGCCAGAAATTCCTGTTTCCCCCAAAAGTAAGCAAAATCTTTTATAACTACTTCTAGAACTTAGAAAGCAACAAGTTAAGGAAAGATTTAAAATATACATTGATTATTAACAACTAACAAATATATATATATTTAATAATGAATTGAAAACGAAATGAAAAAACAGTTAATAATATAGCTTCATTAAATTTTAATTCTATAATCTAGAATCATTCTCTTGTTATTTAGCTATTTTCAACAATTACATGAAAAATACCTAAGAAAGTTATCATATGAAGGTATGTTTTTTTTCATTCGTTTGCAACAAATTTTAACATTTTAAATTTTTATAAGTTTTAAAAAAAATATATAACAAAATAGTGGGGTGGGAGAGTTGAAAATTATGCCTATATATTTCAAATCTGGCAACCAATATGCCCCTTTGAAATCAGATAGTAGATGGGTAGACGAGTCTAAAAAGCCCGGGACACAAATTTTTCTGGCCCTCTAGCGGATTTGGCAGCTCATGAACCGGAAGTAAAGTGTTTAGCACTAATTCGGAAAATGTATACATGATTCTGGTTAAACTAAGCCTCCTAGAGCAAAATATACATAAGTATGACCCCCCAAATGTGGCTATAAAACCTTCATTTCAGTGTTAAAATCAGTGATTTGAGGCACACTTAAGGCTTAAATGTAACGTAAGTTTAAAACATAAATACAAGAATGAGAAAGACACGAATTTACAATACAATATTATTCCAGTTTAATATCCAAAATCAATAATATCCTATATGTAGTCAAATACACTAATATCGAAATACACTAATATAATGTCGGCCACAATACCGAAATATAATATCTTGCTGTCTTATACAATAACATCCAAATGATTGAAATTCAGTTTTGATTGCCAATCACTGTCGGAGCACTGTCCTTCACTTACATAAAGTTTCGTACATCGTAGTCCCAATTTAACACATTTACATGATGTGCATCGCTTGCGATATGTACAAGAGGTTAGTTCCACACAGTGTTTTGACACTTCTGGAATTGTTGTTCACACAGGTCGATATAATCCTCCCGAAGTTTCTAACCATCCCCAGTTGCTTGGCGAAGGTATTGTGTATTTTGCATCGAGGCTGTTGTTCCAAATTCTTGCTTGGAGAGTAGCTCGTTTGATGTGTTGTATTAAAGCATCTGTAGGAGATATATTTCCGATTGCTCGATTCTTTCTTGTAAATAACACTCGTCTGCAGTCATTGATGCTCTGAAGATCTGATGCTTGATCATAAAGTAGAATAACAAATCGCTGCAACAGATCATGACATTCATCATCAATATCAGAGGTGCGTGTACAGAGCTGATGCCACACACAATCAATTTCATGAAATGACATCCAGACCTTCCAAGCTGTCTTCTTGCCAATGCCACAAAATGTCGAAACTGTATCGCAACCAGTTACAGCATGAAAGGTCAACAAATTTCTGCAAATTCCCGGTGAGAGTTTTGCACAAATCTCATGAATTGGAATGAATTTCCTGTATTTCCCACAACCATACTTAATCCATAGTTCTGCAATATCTTGTAGTTGTGAGAATAGTGATATTGAAATAACCACTACATCCGAGTCCACAGTTCGTATTAAAATGTGAGTAATGTCCACTTTCTACTGCATGCTTAACATGGAGAAGTAGGCGGTCATCAGCTTCTTCGTGTTAGGAGGGAGAAATGCTAGCTACATCCATAGTTGTTGACGTGATGACCCGGTCATCATAAGTACAGACAACATGTTTTCCTGGATACTCATTTCCCACCATTTTCTTAGCTAGCAAGTGGAACAATTGTGTCTTGTTTCCGTTAACACACAGGAATCGCTTAAATTGCTTTGGAATTGCAGTAGAGTCTGTGACTTTAATAGTTATGCCACTTCCTCTTGATTCTCGGGTATCTACCTTCAAACTGTTTCTAGTATATCTGAATACATATCTAGTCGTGAAGTATTCTTCAGTTGATTATTGCAGTATGGTTTGAAAACATTTTCATAGTATCCTGAAAATGTTTTGGCAATACCAGGATTCAGCATATGGATTACGGCTGCTCCATCAAATATTTTAGCAGTTACACTTGGTTGGCTGTTATTAAAGCTAATGTCATATTTTGTTTGAATGCAGTCTATAATATCCCACTTGTTGGTTGTTTTCGGAATTTGCCATCATCTGAAATAGATGGTGGATACATTTGATTTTTATGGGAAAAGAAATCATCAATGTTCCCATCCCGTGCTTCAGATGAGACATCCATTCTGCAGAACAAGTTGGAGTCTTTACGCAAGTTAGTAATCTTGGACTTTGCCTTATCGGTTTTTCTTGTTGTAGTCTTGAAGATGTGAATATTGCTCCGAGGAATAATTTCATGAATTGAATTTCGAACTTTATCGAGACGGAACATAACATATTCATCATACTGCTTAAAACCTATAGGCAATGCTTCCGTAACACACTTAACAGCTTCGACACTTGGAATTATTTTGCTGCTCCCTATTGACACCAAATCAGTTTCTTGGAACGGATTTCCTTCTGAACAAGACATTAATCATTTCTTTGGCATGGGCCAAGAACCTTTTCTGAAATGCATGTTTTGCGCCCCCGATATTGTCATCTTTGAAATTTGATTTCTCTTCAAATTCCTCAATTAAATAACTGATCCTAGGACCTGCTACCATCCACTTAAGCCAAACATTTTCACTATCAAGGAATCCGATAGATATCAAGGATTCCGATAGCTCCACCTTCACCCTTTATCACTTTGTTATTGTGTTCATGAAGCTGATTGTCATATATTGCATTAAATGGTGTAGCAGTTTTGGTGCTCGTAAACTTGCCACGAAGAAATTCAGCATGTATATCAGGTTTTCTGGAAGGTCCTGTAGAGTGCGTACAAATACTGGCAACCAAAAAGAATAGTGGACTGCGTCCAATGCAAATGTCCACAGACATAACTGAGTCAAAGTATCCACGAACATTGTAAAGTTAGATGTAAGAATACTCAATACAAGTTGGACTAAAAGGGACTCAAGTTCGATGACTGTATTCCAGTATTGGAACTGAGGACATTCAGATGTTATCCGCAAAATCCATAGTTCAATGCCTTGGTCACTGATGTTGGAATCTGTTTCACATGCTTTGTTGAATGCTTGTACCTGTAGATAATGCAAGGCAGTTAAAGTAATTTTATGTGCATAGCGAGATCTTTTTACATGCGACGATGTGAGACAGAATTCTGCAACACTAGAACTTGCAAAACCGGCGGTTCTTACTAATTCAGTCCATCCACTCCAAGTTAACCACTTGCCAAGTAAATTAATGACCATCATTTCGATATGAAGGCCACCCATCATGATTATGATGCGATCCTCGCCATACCTGTCAAGAAATTTCCATTGTACTTGCTTCCTAATAGCATATACAGGTCACATATAATCACGGGTGTATGATTTCCATTTAATTTTGCTGTTGCCATTACTGTGATATCCATCATATGACATACCATTGCTGGTGTCGCAATGTCGTCATTTAGAAGTGGAAGCAATGACGCTTTACACCTAATTTTTCTTATACCAGATTCATTTTTTGCATGAAAAGCAGCAAACGATACTCTAGGCACTTGCTCTATTCTTTGTATGTCTTGAATATGCAATTTCTCCAGGACAGAGTTTAGCCAAGGATATAAAACTTTCCTAGGGGTGAAGGCAGGATAATGGTTAGTATACTGTGGATTGACAGTTGGCAAAGGTGGGTCACTTGCAACTTCACCAGTTGCAGCCATATTGGGGGGGGGGTCATGTATGTATGTATGTATGTATGTATGTATGTATGTATGTAGTGAATGTGGGTGGCAGAGAAGCCAAGCACTGCGACCGGAGATCTATTGTACTATCCCACGGAAATATCGACAGATGGAGAGAAAGACTGAGAAAGTATGGTGGGAGAAGTGCAGGGGAAATGGGAGAACCCCGAGAAAACCTGCCCAGCGCGGATCGTCCACCATCACGAAACCCACCGGGGGGGGGGGGTCATTCTTATGTGTATTTTGCTCTAGGAGGCTTATTTTAATCAGAATCGTGTATACACTTTCCGAGTTAAACACTTTACTTCCGGTTCATGAGCTGCCAAATCCGCTAGAGGGCCAGGAAAATTTGTGTCCCGAGCTTTTTAGACTCATCTACCCATGTACTATCTGAATCCAAAGGGGCACATTGGTTGCCAGATTTGAAATTTTTTTTGGCTCTCCCACCCCACTAAAAGCGTTTAATCGTAAAGACTTGTCAGTTCATACTTCATGATTGTTTAAACTAAAAAATTTCTGTATTTCTCTAAAAGGTGGTGAATGTAATCTTGTAATTACTTTCAATCAAAAAATCCTTAACTAAAAAGTTGAGTAAAATCAATATTCACCAAAGACAATTAAGCATCTGATTTATGTATTGATGGATTTGATAATAAATTTCATAATCATTTCCTGCCACAACAACCCACAGACATTCGGAAACTGAAATAGTATACAAGGTTTCATAAATCATTTACATGTACAGGAATTGCAATGCGTTTGAAAATACTTATTTCAGCATATGTGAAGAGTGCAACTGATTTTGAGATTACTATACAATAGTTAAATAGAAGTTTCCGAATGAAAATATACTTTCATCTCTTTTTCAAAGCATTATTTAGGGATTTTACTACATTCCATACACTATCATTAAACTGAGACTGACAACAACTGGATTTTAAAATTAAACATTGGGTATGTGTCCAAGAAAAAAAAATATAATTAGGATCTGAGATGGTGTAGGGAACCACCCAAGGTGATTTTGCATGAAATGAACCTATTGCTACCCGTGGGGATTTTTCCAGCTCGGAAGGAATAAGATCTATGCCTATTGCACCCTGGTTCATTCGAGTAAAGGAATCGATTTTTGTTGTGAATGAGTTTACGTGATAAAAACAATTTATTTGATTACTTCTTGATAAGAATTGTTCTTTCAAAATTAAAATTGGGTGATTTTAAATTATTTATATTTTATTTTCTTAAATAAGGATTTATTTCTTAAGAATTGAGAATTTAGGACGTTCAAAAAGAAAATTCGTTGTTGCGTATTTAAATCTTTAATCAAAAGTTTATTGAAGAATTTATTTTTCTCTCTGGTAAAAAAATAGTTTTTTTCGATATAATAATTAATAATCCGAAATTATTTCGAAATTCTGATATTGCAGAAAATTAAAAAAAATATTTTTAGGACTTTTGAGACTGTACGTCTATCGCAGTCATTTCTGGCGAGATAGTTTCAGCACATTCCTGTTAATACAAATGACCTTCCACTGTTTTTAGTTTTATTTCGGAAATTCGGGTAAGATTTTAGGTCGAAAAAAATCATGTAAAAACGATTGAAAAAACTTCGGCAATTTTTTCGTTTTAATTTAAACATGAAGTATAATTTTTTAATTGAAAAATTTTGCATTTTTCCAAAAATTTGAATTAAAATTTGAAATGAATTTAAATTTGAACGGTTTCAAGTGGCAAAAATTCAGGTTTCAAAAAACTTGGAGACACACTTTGATGTCAAAAAAAACATTATCATAAATTATATATCAAAATGTTCAGCATAAAAAAATAAAAACAATGAAACCAAAATTTTGACCTCTAAGTCAAAAGTTATAAGCTTTTAAAACATCTTGGAAAACCGGAAGTGACGGAATTTATTATTACGACACAGCGCGCCGAGCGGTGAAAAGACGAAATGTTTCGATTTCACTTTTAAAATGGTCATTTTAAAGTTGTATTAATTTAAAGATATATTTAACATTTTTATTTACATTTTAAACATTTATTAAACATTTATGAAAGAATAATACAGTAATAAAGAATAAATACAGTTTTAAATACAGTAGACTTTCTTGAATGATAATCTTCACAAAACATTCAAAACATAGGAAAAATTTCGCATCAACCTCATTTGATTAAAGACAGCTTTTGTTAGATGGAAATTCGGTTTTTCATTCTATTACCAATGTATAATTTTGCAGACATTTAATGAAATAATGATTTGTTTGTAGAAATATACATCACAATGATTGACAGATAGGTGAGCATTCCAGTGAAACACTTGAAAGTCTATCGACATAGTAGTCAAATCAACGGAATACAACGAAACAAGTAAAAAGCGATAATTGGAAAAAAAAAAGTAACCTACGTATATATAATAAAAAAAAGGAAATAGGAATCTTTCCTATCTGCTACATGTTATATTATGTTATGTTATGTTATGTGATGTCATGTTATGTTATGTTATGTTATGTAGTGAATGATGGTAGTAGAGAAGCCAAGCACTGCGACCGGAGATCTATTGTTCTATCCCACGGAAATAAGGACAGATGGAGAGAAAGACTGAGAAAGTATGGTGGGAAAAGTGCAGGGGAACTGCATAGTGAAGTGTAGAAGTCGGATTTACAGTTTCGTATTAAAATATCTTTTTTTTGCTTTCAGTCATAAATTTTTCAAGCTAATAATTATCTTTAAATTAATTTTTGATATTCTTATTTTACATTATTCTACAAAAAAAAATCAGTAATTAAGAATTACTTTTATCTACGAAAAAAAAGCAATATTTTTAAAAAACCGGCAGATTATTAATAAAATTTTTAAAAAAATGTGTTGAAGTTGGCATAATCGAATAAGAGTTTATTAAACTTGCTTTGTTTTTCAGTGTGGTTGTGTGAAAGAATCAAATCCTAAACAATAATATTCCAAGAATCCAAGATTATCTACTTATTATCTAAAGATGATTAATTTTAATCTCTGAAAAGCGTGGAAATTTATTTCTCAAAAGAAACGAATTCGTATTCATTGTTAGGCACCATTGTTTGGTTTCCAATACTTTTCAATCGGAAGTATTTTGTTACTTTATTTCTCGACAAAGACTCACATTAAAAACATTTGTAATACAAAGTTGAACAACTACGATGACCATCACAACAGTTCCTTTCCATAATCCTGGGCAGAGATACACACACCTACACAATGACTGATTGGATTACTTTCATTTTTCTTGTTAGTTAAACTTACAGTATCCACTGTAGTCTTTGAAGTCGTGGGAGAAAGACTTCCAGCATTCCATGATTAATAAGACTAATTGGATTCAGATGGTCAGACCAACGTATGCCCGCCTTTAACTCGTAGGAAAGACCTCCCGTTCCTATTTCCTGTTTACCTAGAGAAAAATTCCCTTCTCTGGGAATTGAAGCCGGCTTCTCCTGCCGTAATCCAGTGCCTCCAACTATAACACTGACACAATTTTCTTACGAGAGTAAGGTACAAAATAAGGAAAATATAAAAATTTTTAAAAAAAATATTCGTTTTGCTGAAAATCAAGATGAGAATTATTCAAAACCTTAAAATCAAGAAAAGTAAGGTGAAAAAGTAAACATTATGGATCATATGCAGTCTGGAACATACTGAAACGATTTCGCCCACATAAATATCGTTAAGAAATAATAACAACGTAAGACATAAAACTAAGTAAAGGAATTCACACCCTGAGCTGTAATCGGGTTGAGACTGGGTAGAGATAGAGACTGGGTAGAGATAGAGACTGGCCGTTTCGTTCTCTTTAGTACTCGTCAGCCAGCTAAACTCCACGGATGAGAGAGAAGATGCGAACGCTTAAGGATCCCGGATCTTATTCCCGGAAGCAGGACCCCCCCCCCCCGAAGAAACCGTAACCAAAAATACACAATAAAAAAATGTTTCCTTCCGTTCTTTATTTCAAAAAACAAAATCATGAAAGTATCAGAGGAGGCTTCATCAATCTATTAAGAAAACCATTACAGAGTTAATGACTAATAAGAAAAAAGCTAAATACCGAGAATGTACACTGTTTCTCACCACGCCTTGAGTTGTCATCGATAGGAATCTGGGACAGCAGTGTCGTATTGTTAAAACTCTTTGGCCAGATTTGTCCAAAGGTATTTATTTTCTTTCTTTTATTGTTTGTTTTGAGGAGATCCCATTCTTGGTAGAGGGGTACAGACCCACAGCCTTTCAAGACTCCTGAGAGGAGCCATCAATGGTCCTAACAAGAATGAAACAGCTGTCCCAGATTCTTGTTGATGACAACTCAAGGTGTGGTGGCAAACATTGTGTATTCTCAATATTTATCGTTTTCATTTCACTAAAGTACCCATGGAGGGGTTGGTGAAGTTGTTAATTTCCCCACCCATTAATTACTTCAAAAAATGGAAGAAATCTACTATTTTTATCCTTTTTTTTATTTTTTTGGTTGGAAAGCTATTTTCTTGCTTTGTAAATCCTTCCCGCTCCCATCAACTCATTAAATTACTTGTGTGAGTTTCCCTATATCACAATAACTTAACCGCTGGTTGTACCTTTTCTGAACTTGATATGCATATTTAAAGAGAAGAGACAAATTCCCACAGAAATACAATGGATTTCTATAGATTTTGGCCACAGGCAGGTTTTCGGCCTCAGGGTGTAACGGTGAAAATTAGCAGGTTACATGAGTAGTTTAAGGAAATTTAAAATTTATTATTTTATATGAAAAAGGAAGAAATTTACGATTATTTTAAGGTTATTTTATTGTGTTGAATTATAATGGTTATATATATTTTAAGTTAAACGTCAGTCGTTCAATATTTATCTGTGCAAGTGTGGGAATTTATAAAAGAGAAGAATTGCACGGGGAAGTCCGGTGACCTTTGAACTATATACGTCACAGACTGGGGAAAAGTTGCGGTTTCTGAATCATAGTGCCGTGCGCACAGAAGTGTCATGTGATTCTTTGGCGGGAAAAAACTGATCAGATGACAGTTTTGGTGTAAATTGATTAGTTCATTTTTGTGGCGATTTGTGGATTCGGCGGGAATCCGAGTAGTGTGCAGGAGTTATTGTTCTGGCTGCACAATGTAAAGCACGGGGAAAGAGGGCTCTCCGGAGCGGGAGCGTAGCTTGGGTGGCTACGGCAGGTCACCGAGGTGCTTAGAAAAAACGAAACCGAACTAAAATGGGTTTCTATTACTGAGTGTGAATTTCCATGAACTAAAGTGTTTAATATGAAAGTGTGTAGAAAAGGACACATTAATTCTTGTGCGTTTTCAAGGTAAGCAGGACATTACATGCAAGTTACTAGAGAGAGACGAACTTGGAGCCGAGGCGAAAGGTCGCTCCAAGAGGCTCTGTCGAGATGACGTTTGTGTGGACCAAAGAGACTGGATATTTGTCTCCAAAACCTAGTGTTCGCCGGTGAAATGCTGATGTACGGTGAATCCAGCGGAATTCAACAGTGTTTTAGGGACCGCAAAGACGACAGCGAAAAGGGCGAGTTGTGCTTCAGAACTTCCCATGCGTTTGGAAGGAGTTGAACCGTTTCGGAAAGAGGACGGTAAAGGTCAGCGCCAGTTCAGCAACATTACTGTGAGTATAAGTATTTATTTCACTCTGAAAAGAGACGTTTAGTGTCGGGGACAGAAGACACAGTGATTTTGGGGAAGCAAGAAGCCGTTCGTTAATTAAACGTTCTGTCAGAAGTCCGATCACAAGGGTGGAAACCATTGCTGAGAAACGCCATGTTACGTTATAGAGAGGGTTTCGTCGGGTTTGAATTTGGCCCAAAAACTCATTGTGTATCCGTTATTAATTATAACCAGTTGCGTTTTGGTTCTATATAAAGGTATATGGAACGTCAGAGCTCGAACTTCTTTGAAGACAAACTGTAGTTCTTGTTTAATACACGGAAGTTGTAAAACTCCGTTACACTGGGTGAAAAGCCAAGGGAACGTTCGCTAGCCTCATACAAGGGGTGCGATATTTATTCAAGGGACATTAACGAACTTTAAAAGGACATTCTTAAGAATAGAGACTATACTTGGTGTATAAATTAACACATTTGTCTGTCAGTATACTATTTCTATATCTGTTTAAGTAACATTGTGATAAAGATGGAGCATTTCCATACGGAAATGGGCTGTGTTGGGGGAGAGTGATATTGTAGTGATTTTTATAAAAGTGAATTAAAAGATGCCACAACCGTTGAAATTCAAAAATAAACAGATCAACAGATAATTACACAGAAATTGAATAATAAAGATTAGAATGCAGAGAAACGGAATAACTAGAAATACAAATGATAAAATAACGATAAAACTACGATACAACTATAAAAATCACTACAATCGTAGATTACGAAAATGGCGTCTCCCAACGGAAAATCGTAGATCGGATGCTGCAATTTTTAACGGTGAGGTTCGGAGAGTCGACTAGATATGTTCTTTGTGGTTGAACACCAATTCGTAGGCTTTGAGCATTGACTAGGCACAAAACGGCGTCAAAATGGCTGGCGGGAAAACTCCGACTCGTCGTCTGAGCTGCGGTTAATTTTTAGCGGCAGATGTTGGCATGATGGCTTCGGAAGGGGGATTGGTTTCCAATCGGCCTGATCAGCGTCGTTGAAGCGGCGATGCACTCCAAGGAGGGCTTCTGGCATCGACGGCGGCCGATGGATGGGTGGAAGGACGGCTGGCGATCCTTAGCGGCAGTCCATGCTTGGCTGGCAGTCCATGCTTGGCTGTCGGCAGGGAACGCATCGTCCATGCTGCTTGGGTCCGAGGACGGCCTGAAGTTTGCTACTGTAGGCGCTCAGCGGTGGAGCTGGACGTGGGTTGGAGATGGAGGTCCGTGCGTCAGCTACATCGTGTCCGTAGTTGGGCGGGCCTCAACGGCGTGAACTCTGCTTCAGGACCGGCAACATCGTGGCTTGGAGTGGGTTCCGAGACGACGGCTTCTCGGCGAGTTCGATGGAGCAAGCGGGTTTCGCGGCATCGTCGATGTCCGTGCATCGGCTGGTTTCAATAGCGGCGGGACAGTCACATTCGTTGCGGGAATACCAAAATTGTGGGGTCCATAACGGCTTAAGGCGGGTCCGAGGCGGGGCTCGATGATGTTAGCTCCGATGCAGCTTACACGGGTTTCGCACCAAAATATGTGGGGTTTCGGCAGCAAAATATGTGGTGTGTTTCGTGGTGTCTGGTTCGTAGTAAAATAAAGGAGGCTTAGACTTGTTGGATCTGCATCTGTTCGACTCTGTTCTTTTATTTACAGCTAACATCGGTATTTAAAGACTATGTACAAAAGGATTTGATTGGTTGTGGCATTTACAAAATGATTGGGTGCTTTAAATGACATGTGATCACAACGGGTTTTTAAACCGTTGTGATTTAAATAAAAGTGAATTAAAAGATGCCACAACCGTTGAAATTCAAAAATAAACAGATCAACAGATAATTACAGAGAAATTGAATAATAAAGATTAGAATGCAGAGAAACGGAATAACTAGAAATACAAATGATAAAATAACGATAAAACTACGATACAACTATAAAAATCACTACAATATTTCAGTTATGGCATTCGTGTAGAGCGAATTGACCGGGTTTTTCTCTAAGGTTATATTTGTGTATTTGATTATCATTGTTTATCATGCCAATAATCTTTTCATGGGAATTTCACAGGTACCTGGTGGGGGGATAGGGTGTTTTCTTTGTATTTTGTGTTTAAGAGGTAAATAGACACTTTTAATGATGTCACATGTAAACTTGGGCATCATGTTTGCTAAATGATGTTTTTTGATGTTTCCTTTTAAATCTAATTTCAAAATCGGTTAATGAAAAGGTAAATTATCACTATCAGAAGTTTGTTTATTGTTATTAATCAGTGTTAATAGAGTTCTATTTTAAGTGTACGAAGTGGTTGTCTCTTTCGAATGGGGATATATTTAACTTAAGCTAACTCCTACTTTAATTATTTTGGGGTTTACATTTCATTATCTGGTGGGTTGAGAGAGAAGAAGGGGTAAATAACTTATCTGATTAAATCTATTTAATAGAAATTTAACCTCAGTTGTTGTAGGTCGCGTTATCTTCAGGTGTATCTATTGTTGTATTAAAGGAGGTGTTTAGTATAATAAGATTACAGGGATTGTCTGTGGTAAACTCTAATGGGCCCAGCTGCTGCAGTATTATCCCTATATTTCTGACACCGTGATTTGGACCAGACCAGGGAGGTTATAAGGTCAAAGCTAGTATTTACTTTTTTTTGGTAGCAGAGTTTATTTTTCCTTTTTATTACTAGAGTTGTTTATTTTGTTTTCTTATTTTTATTATTTATTTTGTTTTCGGCAGAGCAGGTTATCACATACTGCACGTGTCAAGGGTGATTGACAACTTCAAGGGTAGTAGGTACCTAGTGATCAAATTTGGAACTAATTATCTATGGGAATACGAATCTTCGAAAAATCTCAATAAATTATGAAAATTTCAAAGAAAAGGAAAATGTCAAATGATTGAGTGTTTTGTTTAGCTTTCGCTGATCAAAACAGAATAAAAAAAAAAAAAATATTCGACTGTCTCATAAGAAAAAAATTGTTTGTCAGACTGCATATTCAAAAAAAATGTAATTTTTATTGGTATTAAAATTAAACAAATGAATTAAAGACAGGAGTGCTTCAATTAAACTTCCCTAATTAGGTTTCTGTATCATTGAGTATTCAGGTTTTTAGAGTTTAAACAACCAGAACAAAAGTTGCTTCATTATACGAAATATTGGTAGTGTTTGAATGCAAATAAACTGCTTTAAGTCATAACGAATAAATAATATGATGAAACTACAACTTCTAAATGTTTACCGTTTTTGTATAAAAAAATTTCAATTTTTTATCAGCGGTAGTTAAGGAAATAAGCGATAAAGACCTCCTACTCTTGCTCCATCCGAACCTCCGCTATGGATATTAAGCCTTTTAATAATCCAGTTAATCGCGAGTATTTTGCAATGATTAAAATGAACTGGATTGCTTAAGAAAGAAATACGGATTTAAATCTCCGCGCATGCGTCACTCAGTAAGGACGTGCAGACGTGGGCTCCGTAAAATTTTCCCATTCAACAGAGTCAGAGTAAGCGGAAACAATTTCATATTCAATTATTAATAATATAAAAGGTATTTACCATGGCTGACTACTCAAAACTAAAAATTAAATGTATAAGATGTAAAAAATTAACGAAAGAGGCTGAACTAAGGTGCATGGCATGTGGGATTGAGCAGCACATCTCATGTCTTAAGGAAGGCGAATTCCCAGCTGGGGAAACCCCCTCGGAACATAAGAAATGGAAATGTGAAAGCTGCAATCGAGTTACTTTAAGAAATAGAAATGCTGGATTGAACCCCAAACAAAAGGAAGAAAATAATGAACAACTTAATAATGAACTCTCCCCAAAAAACCCTACCCTACAATTTAGTGAAATGGAAGATTCTCAAGTGTGTGACATGAATCAGACAATAATGAAAGAACTAAGAGATATTAAGAAGGCAATAAATTTTGTCAATGAACAGTATGAAGAAATAATATCTAGACTCCAGGTTTTTCAAGAAAAACAAAATGAGGTATTAGGTATAACAAAAAGATTAGAAAATGAAAATAAATGCCAAAATGAGAAAATCCAACAACTGGAGGAAAAACTACTCAAAATGGAAACACAACAAAGGAAATCCAATTTGGAAATTGTAGGAGTGCAAGAACAAGAAAATGAAAATCTAATGGAGATTATGAACAAAATTGCTGAGGAACTTAATATACAGGACTCGAGTGAAACACTAGATGTAGTTCACAGATATGGGAGGATAAAAAACAACAAACCAAGACCAATTATTGTAAAGTTCACTAACAGAAAAGATAGAGATAACTGGCTTTTTAAATATAAGCAAAGTAAAGGCTTGAACAACAATCAGATTTTCAATGGAAATAATTTCAATAGAATCTGTTTGAATGAAAATTTAACACAACACATGAAAAATCTTTTTTGGATAACAAAAATGGCTGCGAAAGATAAGGGATATAAATTTGTATGGATCAAGAATGCAAAATTATTAATAAGAAAAAATGAAAACACTAAAATAATCCAAATCCAAGATCAAAATGATGTAAATAAGATATAAAAAAAAAAAAATCACACACACAATGGAAATAAGTAATGCAAAAATTGAACTAGCAAATACAAAAATAATAGATAAAATCGATGATTGGAATCCAAATAGTAAATATAAAAATATACTATTTCTGAATATTAGAAGCTTAAGATCGAATATCCTATATTTGCTGGCAAACATTCAGTTTAAAATAATGTATATAGATATAATAATTTTAGTGGAGGTCAATATCAAAGAGGAGGAAATTTTTTTATTCAATATTAATGGATATAAAAAAGCCTATAAATTGAGAAGAAATTCTAGAGGTGGGGGAATCATAATTTTCTACCGTGAAAAATTACAATGTCCTAGTCAACAGTGAAGATGCTACAACTCATGAAAATTTAATCTGTACATTTAATAAAACATCATTCATATTGTAAGAACTAACAATTTACATTATATATAAACCTCCACATACGGATAAGAACATATTTATTAAATAATTAAAAAAAAACATAGTAAAAATATAGAAAAAAATGAAAAAAAAAAATTAATTTGTATTGGAGATACAAACATAAACATTGGAGAAAAAATTGTTAACAAAACAAGTGTAAAGTATGTAAATATGTTCTATAATCTGGGATTTCTAAATCAAACTGAAACTTGCATTGATCAGTGATGCAGTGATGATGTACAAATCATCAGAATCAAAAACTCCATTAATGGTTGAATCTGAATAACTCATGATTTTCTTGAGCCTTGACTTTGTTTCTGAAAAATCTGCAAAACTTTTGCAGAATATCAGCCACTGAATAGATTTGAGAACTTCATCAAAAGCTGAAACAAAAACATCTATTTCTGAATTTCATCTGTTGTAAGGGAATTGGTACAGGATAGAATGAGAGTGCTGCTGGAAAAAGAGAAGGTATATCTATACAGGGTGTATCAGTTATACCCGATCAACCCAGTAACTTCTTCCTAAGAGCCATTTTCAAGAACAGTTTATTCGTTTTCACAAGAATATCCTAACACAAGGTGATCACAGGAATGTTTCACCTATGTGCAACAGTGGCTAGGCACCTGACGTCAATACGAGCACCTCCCAACATTGAATGCGTGCTTGTGACTATGCTGTAATTCACAATGACAGGCTGGGAAAGTGGTGCATTCCGATTGAGGTTTAATCAATGTGTAGCTGTCATTAAGTTTCTTTATGAGTTGAAGGGCAACATCTCTGCAGCAAAATGTTTATTTGATGAGGATTGTAGCTTTTATCCTAAACATGAAACAATGACTGCAATCAAGAAGAATTTGAAGACACTGGTTCTGTTGGAACAAAACATGCTAAAAAGAGTCACACACCACAGTCACTACTTTTCATTTTCACATTCCTTTTCATGTTTCCCTTGCTTTTAAATGACAGTGATCTTTTACCCATTTCATCAGTTTTACACTTCATTCATCAATGTGGCCTTGCCAACTGTTGCTTTGGTTATGTAAATGCTGTCGAAATGGGGCAGTATTATTGCCGTTACAAATTAGGGTGTTTAGTGTTGATCGTGGATAAAGAAAAAGAAGAGTATTATAAAATAATTATAAGACGGACGGACGATAAATGAATCTCCACAAATATGTCCAATCCGTAACATCCACTTAAATATTGTGGATAATTGAAACGTAATGAATCAACAGAGGATTGATTCAGCAGATGATAACTCAAGCAATTAATAATTAAAGTTTGTTGTTCGGAAATAACCAGAATCAATGGAAGACAAGCTGAGCGATTTATCCAGATATTCCTCTAGATTACCGGTCTCATGGAACTCCAAGATTCAGTTAAGAGACGTTTTCGAACATGTGTCATT
>JAFIDM010094395.1:0-12923 GCA_023159025.1 Thereuonema tuberculata
GTGGCAATGGGAAGACAAATGGAACCTCCAAAAATCTAAACTAAAACCAACAATACACATTAAAAAATAGAAAAAAGATTGTGCATTAATGTTTGTGCATTTTAGGCACTTTTTATTCATTTAAATGCGCATTAGAAATTCATTGAATCTGGCACTGACCAGCACAAGAATTTTCTTTCTTTTTATTTGTAATGTGTATTATTCTTTTTTGTTTAGATTTGTGGAGGTTCCATTTATCTTCCCATTGCCACATTTTGTTCTTTTTTATTGAATTTTTGTTTTGTTAGGGAGGGGTCACTATTTCGATCTTGAATAACTTTTCCTTTCACTCGTTCGCCTTCTGAGTCTTCACTGATTGAGTAGCTCTGGCTGAAGAGACTCAACATACACGAAACAGAACTCTCAGAGTCTCAGCTCGAAATCAAAAGGTTTTCTTATTTCTAATATGTATCCTGTAACAAACATTTTTAATAATTTACATGACTGGAGAGAACAAAATAATTTAATACGTAATGAAATTAATTTGAATTGTGTGCTTTTATACATTGTGTGCGGGAAGTTCCAGTCCCCCTCAATTGCTAGACATATTTCGGAAAATATTTATACAGTAAGTGTCCGAAGCGTCTGTATTCGCCATCGTGCCGTACACAAGTTCATACGCTGCCACGTCCTACTTGACATTTTTTTGGTGCTGTTTCCGTTTGATGGTTCGAATTGCGTCCTGAATGGCATTGCGTATTTCTTCATTTGTAGCATTCAGAAACGTAGGGTTTGATGATTCCCACAATGAGTTGACTGGCCATGAGAGATCAGGTCTTCGCTTGACCATTTCAATGCAGCTGGCGAAGCTGGAGTAACGCCACCAATCTAGAAAATGTTCTGGAAAATGTTCATGATGAAACTTGGGGAAACACAGTAAGAGCGAAGTGAGCAGGTGCCACTTCATGCTATAGGCATAAGCGTTCCATGATACCCGAGTCTTTAAGCTAGTGGAAATTACTTCAGGATCTAGTTTCTGGACTCGACCGATTTGTAACAGTAATTTCTGATTCACCGGCGAATCCCCCATAGTTCTATATGTAATTCACTTAAACGAATAATTTGTGATTCCCCCTCATATTCGTATAAGTGAGACTTCACTGTATGTGGTTAATGGTATACACAATTTTATTTATTTATCTGTATGTATATCAAGATAGAAAATTAAATATTTAATAAATGTTAATCACTATATTTAATACATGTATTGTGGACATTTTATACTTGTTAATAATGATTTTGTACAAAATCGCCTTCCTGCTAAGGGGCAAGCAAACGTCTCATTTCAGAGCTCGACGATTAGTGGGTAAGGGTTGGTGATTTTTAAACTGGTTCGGATCGAACCAGGAAAGATCAAGATAAAGTATTTTATTATTTACAAACTGGCTTTCCATAGTTTGAATGACAGTATCCATAACAACATTGAATACAGAACTTTTGAACATTTCTTCTGCGGTTTTTCCGATGCTTTCATCTTCAGCAACCTCGCCTGGCATCTTTTCGGCTTTTTTGGTACGATTCTTTTTCAACTCAGTTTCGATTGTCATATAACCGAGTGATTGGTCTATTTCAGTCTTTTCTTGGACTTCTTCAGTCATTTTTTACGCAAATTTGTTAGCAGTGCTCAAAGTTTCATGAAATTGATGTCTTAAGCGTTTGAGTCTTGACATTGAGGAATATATCAGTCTCCAGGCTTGCGCATAATCAATGTTCTTTGTTTGTAAGTAATCAGATAATGGAGTGGTAATCTTAAAAATTTGAAGGAAAGTCATTGCCATTAAAATTGTATCAAAACTCAACAACTTTTGCAAGATGGATGCTGCGTCTTTTCTGATTTTTGGATTGAATTCGTTGGAAATCTTAACTAAAGCCACTGATAGTTGTACGTAGACAAGCTTAGCTGATTTGGATTGATTTGTCTCGTCTTGCTCACTCGATGTCCAGTCATCGATTCTTCCAAATATTTTGGTTGTCGCATCACTCTCCATCTAGTTGCTCCAATAGCTTCCAGTTTGAAAGCAGGATTTTCGACAATATACTTTTGAATCTCTTAAGAGATTCCTTCAAAAATTCCTGAGCTTCTTGAAGCAGGCCGAAAAATGATATACGATATCCGACAGTACAAGATTAAGGACATAGCATCATGTGTTAACATGATGAACATGACGTGTTAACATGATGAACATGACGTGTTAACATGATGATGAATAACGCTGGATAATTGCGCCGTTAACCCGATATACTGCCCACTCATGTTTGCAGCTTCCTCAAATGTATTTGCTACACAGTTCTGAAGGGGAATTCTGGCTAAGTGTTTTGTAATGTGTTAAGTAATCCCTCACCATTGGTTCATGAAACACATTTTTAGTGCTATTAGTCGTTCAAACACATCTTGACCCTTTACGTATTGCACAACGAATGCACATTGATACATCTACTCTTGTGTCCATCATGATTGAGAACTTAACTGCTTGTTTGATATCTTCTGTTATTTTGCCTTTATTTCGTTTGTTATTATTTTCAATATCTTTAACAGCTTAGTTTTACTAAAAAAAAAGTCACAAAACTTCCTCTCCCTTCTTGTTTATTCTTCTTAGTTGTATCTTTCCTCTTTTTTCTCTTGATTGATGAAGAGTTTGACTTCTAGACGGAGACTTACCTTAATATCTTAATATAACAACCGTCTGCGCTCATTAGAAACCGAAGTAATGGATAATTTGGCAACTTGTAATTCTAAACACAATGTTATACACTTGACTAGTGCGAACCCAAACAGAAACTGTACTGAACAAAGCGGGTAGAGGCGGCGGGCAGTCAGTAGTCACCAGTCAAGCATCCAGTGACCGTGGGAGAGTAGAGTGCTTGGCGCTTGGACTGTCACAGCCAAGGTAATCCACGCTGCAAATCTCCGTACGACAAAGTGCACCATTAGCATCATGCTCATGCGTAATATATTATAGCATAATATCTAATAATATAGCATTATTATACAATACTAGTCGGCTACCCGTTGCTTCGCTCCGGAAGCCTCCCTTATGTAACGGAAAACAATTTTTTATTTATTAAAAAAATACGCACACACACACACACACACACACACAAATTACATCAAGGAAACTAAAACTAAAATTTTTTAAAAGCTTTTTTTTAATTTAATTTTTGATGTCTATATTATCTCAATCTACGACTGCTTTTAGAACCACCTTGTAAATCATATATCTATGATATATTTTTATTTTTTACAGAGATTAGAATGTAGGCCTAGTGGTCTAATGGCTAAGACGTCTAACTTCTGAGCAGTATTCTACCTAATAGAAATAGTGCATCTTTCTTTCTTGACTATCTTTTTTTTTTATTCCTATTGATACTTTTCAGTCGTTTTCGAGTTAGAAATAGTGATGGTTTTTGAGTTACAAATAGTGATTTTTCTGTATTCTACCTAATGAAATACTGCTTCTTATTTCATGACTCTTTTTTTTTTTATTCCAAATGATACTTTTCAGTGGTTTCTGAGTTACAATAGTGTTCAGTCTTCTATCTAATAGAAATACTGCTTCTTTCTTTTTTGAGTCTCTTTTTTTATTCTAAGTGGCACTTTTCAGTGGCTTTTGTGTTCCAAATATTGATGGTTTCTGAGTTACAGATAGTGATTTTTCAGTATTCTATCTAATAGAAGTATCGCTTCATTCTTTTTTGACTCTCATTTTAATTATAATTGTCACTTTTCAGTGACGTTTGAGTTACATTTAATGATGGTTTTTGAGTTGCAAATAATGATTTTTTCGGTATTCCACCTCAAAAAAAGAGTGCTTCTCTCTTTCTTGACTCTGTTTTCTTAACTCCAACATCTGGCGTGTACACCCATATATTTTTCAATATGACATAGGATTTGGTTGAGTAAGAATATTTAAAATATTGCAACGTTTCGGCCATTATCGTTCTAATTGTCAGTTTCGAATTACAAATAAACTGACTGATGTGAAATAAATAAACAATCTTGAGATTCAAAAAAAAAGATTGAATACATTCCTTATTGATGGGGGAAAGGAAAGGAGATATAAGTCAAAAAACCATAGGAAGAGAGTTGTAGTCCCTATGGCCTAATGGATAAGGCATCTGACTTCGGATCAGAAGGTTGCAGGTTCGATTCCTGTCGCGAATGTTTCATTGTAAAAATTATTTCTATTTTCCATTCGCTCAGAAAATTGCGCCGGACAGACACACAGACAGACAGACAGACAGACAGAGAAATAAAAGATTTTAGTAATATAGATTATGAAGGGAGTTTCTTCGGTATTACCATATATTTTAAAGTCGAATACTTTTGGTGGACTTTTAATATTTCTAATTTTTTGCATTATTAAATTTTTTTCCTCGAAGGCGGAAGGGCGCCAAACAATGCCAAAGGAGGGGCGCGCACCGGGACATGTCCCGGTGTCCCGGTGGGCCAGTCCGGGCCTGTGTGAAACTAAGTAACTTCGATTCAAGATCTAAAAAGAAAATACAAAAATAAATAATAAAAATTATACAAAGTTCACACTGAAACACAAATTAACAAATTAAAAACATTTCCACCCGTTCTGAGAACATTTTTTTAAAATTTTGCTATACTATATATACATATATTTTTTTCTTGGTCCATCTGTTCAAGCTTAAATCAAAAGCTTCCCAAGAAGACAACTTTGCCCCGTTAAGAATCCAGCCACTCTTACAAACTGAAGATATCATTACGTCAACGGAGCATCTGTCACGTTGCTAATGGCAACCGGTGACGGTGAGATGTTGAATTGAATTTTAATTTAAATAAGCAGTAACTAGTTTAAATATTGTTTTCATTAAGGGTTATTTTCCTTATATATATATATACATATATTTTTTTTGTTATTGTTATTTGTTTATGTTATTGATGTTTATAAAATAATATATTTGTTGGTGATTTATTTTTATATATTTCATGTTTTTATTGATGAATATCAATATACAAAATTTAAGGAAAGAAAATGAGAAAATCTGTGTTTAGTGCAATGAGATCACGTGACTTTGATATTAAGTTTCGATTCTCGTGGGAAACAGACAGTTGTTCGAAATACATGATGAGGGGAAATGGCTCTGGTCATGTGATTGTTTTAAGATTGCTATCCAACCTTGCGCCTTATCGTAAATTAATATAAACTAAAATTATAACACAGTGTCAACTCTTGGCT
The DNA here is from genome assembly GCA_023159025.1 of Thereuonema tuberculata. NCBI lineage: Eukaryota > Metazoa > Arthropoda > Chilopoda > Scutigeromorpha > Scutigeridae > Thereuonema > Thereuonema tuberculata. The sequence continues at coordinate 5,244 of JAFIDM010094395.1, forward strand.
AGGCGTGTTCTACATTGATAGTTCGAAGTGTATTGAAGTCGAAGTGTCCGAGTATCTCACTGCCTCCCAGTCCTCAAAACATTGTAATTTAAAACACCTTCCCGCCTTTTCGGGGGCAAAAAGTCACGAGGTCAAGAGCTGAGTTCCATCAATCGACGATTGATTTTCACAACTGTTGTGATAACGGATAAATATGTCACGATGGTTATGCAAATTTCTTCAGATAGGGTATCGCAGATGTTTACGCTATTTACGATTTTCACACAAAAATAATTAATTAAAAATAAAATTTTGTCATTTTCTCAACATTACGATTTACCAGATTTCTAATAATAAATTAATAATATCACAACACTTAATATTCGTTTTGTTATAATATATTTATACATATATATATATATATATTAGATGCAAAAATAAAGTCATACACCTGAATATATGAAAAACAATTTATACAGTAATATAATATTATGCAGTACATGTAAAATTATATTTTTTTTATATATAGACAGAGAGAGCAGGACAGTGATAAAAATTTGAAAATGCCAATACAAAGATCAAATCACTGTTTCTTATCAACCACGTATAATACATATATATATATATATATATAGTATATGTATGTATATTTTGTTTCTGTTTTTTTTTGGAGGTGTCAGCTCCAATTTTTTTCTATTATTGTGATTATTATTATGATTATTATTATTTAGGAAATGTCGGAAATATTAATTTCAAAAATTTACAAATCAAAGTTTCAAAGTTGATATTTCCAAAACACATATGGAATAATATTAATAAAAGGAAACAAATACTACTATAATATAGTCTACTATATCCTAAATAAAAAATTTTATGTAATATAATAATAAATAATTTTTATAGTGTAATTAAATTAAAAGATGAAAGTAGAAAAGAAAATTATAATTTGAGAAAAAAAAAATAGAATAAAACTTGATTATCCTTATATCTACAAATAATATGGTATAAGAAATTTAAATTATATAATTGAGAAAACTTTCAATTATATAAATTGGAATATATTTAAAGATTATAAAAGAATTTCAATTGTAAAAAATGAGGTAAAAAATTGGATATTGGATAATATTGATTAATAATTTGTTAATTTTACGTTTGTGCTAATATAATGTTTCAATATGTTTGAGGATGATAAGTTGATTCTGAAATTATTTTGTAAAATTTATTTAAATGTAAATTTTTAATATAATTATTATGTATTATAATAAAATAACAGCACCTGTTGATAGGAATTTGAATTCCTAAAATGACTGAATTGTTTAAATTTTGTAAATGAATAGATAAATAAATAAAAAAATTTGCCAAGTATTAACTTGTGAAAACGGGGTGTAAAAGAACTTTTTTTTGTTTGATTAAATTTCAACTCATTTAAGTAAAGAAACATAGTCTGCAGGTACACTCATTAATAAAAAAAACGACGCACCTAGAAGGAGTTGTCCGATGGAGACAAAAATTGGTGGAGAGGAAGATTATATACAGAATAGAAAATAATTAAAATTTCAGACAAATTAAAGATTTATTTCAGAGTTACAGAGCTGCAAAGTAACGAGCTCAATAAGGTGTTGACCCATTCTACCGTGAATCCAAGCTGCCACACGAAGTGGCATAAAGTGATAAAGCTCCCTGATGGTCTCCTGCGGTATTTCTTGCCAAATTTGCTCCAATTGTCGGGCTAGGTCATCCACATTCCCTGGTGAATACAGTCGCCCTCTCATCCTATCCCAGACATGCTCGATTGGAGGGAGATCAGTGGATCTGGCTGGCCAAGGAAGTGTTTCACAAGCTGCAAGGTCAGAGCAACACGTGCCGTTTGTGGTCTGGCATTACCTTGCTGGAAAATAAGGCCAGGGTACTGCAATAGGAAGGGTAGCAAAACAGGTCTCAGAATGTCGTCAACATACCGCTGTGCTTTAAGTGTGCCGCTAATGAGGACCAAAGTTGTCCGGTTATCAAGGGAAATAGCACCCCAGACCATAACTCCTAGTTGAGGGCCTGTGTGGCGTGCAATAGTGAAAGCAGGATCGGCACGCTGCCCTGGGCGTCTCCAGACACATCTGCGACGATCGTCAGGACACAGTTGGAAGCGGGATTCGTTTCTAAACACTATGTGTCCCCAGTCAGCATCATTCCAACCGGATCGAGCCAAACACCACTTTAATCTGGCCCGACGGTGTGAAGACATGAGTGGCAGGTGGGATAGCAGTCGATACGAGCGTAGATGTCGCTCTCTCAGCCGTCTGTGATTTGTCATGGTGGAGACTCGTGTGCGGGTCGCACGTCTGATGGTTGATAACGATGATTCAGGCGCTGTGACAGCTGATCTGACAATCACTCTATCCTCCCGCTCTGCTGTGGCTGTAGGTCTACCGCTACCTTCACGACACTGAAATCTGCCATTTTCCACCCATTCCTGCCAGCATCTTCTAATCGCCGCATCACTGTGACCCATATGACGAGCAATTCTCCGATTTGCCCAAATTGTCTCTTTCAATCCAAAGATACGACCTCTTTCAAACTCTGACAGTTGCACATAATGAGCTCGAATCCTGCGGCGAGGCATTTTTTCAGTCGTTGAAAGGTATTCTAACTCGGAATGCAACAGAAATTTTGACGTTCAGATTGAGAATCGCTTCTTATATACACCTGCTGAGTGCGCAGTTCCGATGCGCTGTAGCTCTCGCTATTCATTCATTGGACACCAAAGTTTAATTATTTTCATGGGCGGTCCCAATGTCTTTGCATATGAGAATTTCATTACAATCGGACAACTCCTTCTAGGTCGTAGGTTTTTTTGGTAATGAGTGTATTTATGTTTTAGGGATTAACGGGGGTAATCTTTCATCCTCTCATCGCAGTAGGCCGAAGTGATACTTGGAGATCATGAATGGAGTGAAATTATAGAATTCATGGTGAGTTGGAATAAAAGCAAGAATATATGATATAGATGGATATAGGCCAGTTCCTCCCAATGAACATAAAAGAGTTAACTATGAATTAAGTAGGAAAATCCACAACACGATGATGTTATAAGGAATTTGTTATAATTCTCAATAATGATGAAAAGATTGGTCCTACTCATTGTGTTTATTATTTTTTGATTTGGAGTTGTAGGCAAGGAGAAAATGAATTTTTCGTATTTCTTTGTCAGTTAATAAATTTCTACGAGGCATGATAAAGTAGTGGCATATATTGCTATGAAAATGAATGGATTACATACTTTAGCTACTTTTAGTTATCTTTAAACAGATTTGGGATATTCCAACCACTTTGCAGGTGTCAAAAATCAAAACATTTCTTAGGGAGTTTATATCTTCTTTACAAATGAAAATTGATTTTATTTTTTTAATTTAAAAGCTACTCAAATTGTTTGAGATATTTAAATGGTACATGAATTAATTTCTTTTGAATAGACTAAGAAAAAAAATTGGATGTAAACTAATCATGTAATAAAAAGTTATTTGAAATACTTGGGTGAGTTTCTACTTTCTTTACAGGGTGTAACTATGAATTATCACTTTTCTAGCATTAGATTCCAATCATTCAGTTTTCTAGTGATAATTCAGAGCTCTGAAATGTAATGCTACCAAATCCGATCATCGGTTTAAAAATGGCGGCAGTTAGAAATTTCCACTTTTTAACTTTTTTTTATCTTATAAAGCCTTATCCTGAAGTTATTTTTAGAGCGTTTGTCACGAACCTTTTAGAGCATTGCAGGAATTGCAAAACTATAAAGAATGAGAAAAAAAAGTTGAAATTTGTTCACAGGATTTTAGAGCACGGGGCGTGATGTCAAAGTTGTAACGTGGAACCTGCTGTTAATTTTGAGCTTTTTCGGCTAAAACGATTACGATTACCTTGGTTTTCAAATCCCGCATCAACTTTTTTAGAAATGATCCTCCACTGCTGCATTGTCGTTATCACAGTGAGTATTATATCCAGTATAATCATCTATACTGGTGTGCAAAAAAATTGACTAACGATAGTATTTGCATTTGTCGTCATTTATGTCAGAAAGGAATGTATGAGTAGCGGACAATTACACATCAACTGAAATCGCAGAAAAAAAGCTTTCAAAAAGTATCATAAAAGTCAGTATCCAACATTGCTGCAACGTGATATTAGGTCTATTCTCAACAACGCTGTCATGTATGGTGTGCACGCGTTCATTGACTATAAAATTACTCATCAGTCACATTTCAGTGAAGTTGATAGACACACATCTTCTATAATTATTTACTGATGAAATGGACACATGAAGCAGCAGCTCCAGTTGTTGGAAGAGATGCACTCAGAGTGCCCTGTCGCTCCGCAATTGAATTTGAGCCAATCTGGCGTATTATTTTATTTATTTTATTTTTTATTTTATTTTCTCATATTCTTTATTTTTTCATGTAATTAATAATGATTGAATTATCAGTCATGATATGCATAATCATATTAAAGAAGGACCAAGCACACACAATAAGTAAAATAAATAAATATAAACACTTCATTGTAAAAACTTCATGACATGTTTCTAGGATATTTAATCCTCCTCCTCAGATGATAAACATAATATAAAGGAAAACTCTATAGCTCCGAACGTAATTTTTAAGCCATAAGAGAATTTCAACAAAGCTATACAAAGCAATACAAACTTATGCTAGAAGAACGTATTCATCAATCAAGATTAAAGATGTAATATCTTATTAATATGATCAAGTTCAATGCTAATAAGTTATTGATAACTTCAAATGACACACAAGAAATAGTAATTTGATTCAAAACTCATGCCGATTTTTCGTCTTAAGTTAACATTAAGACGTATTCATGGTTCTAAATATAAAAGACAAATGAAAAGAAGAAAATTATTCTTAATTTAACAAAATAAAACATTCAACATTTGATGTTGTTCAGCTGAACAACATCAAACCTTTTAAACAACATCAAAAGTTTTTTTTTTTTTAATTTAAAAAATATAGCTATACACCTGTTTAAACAAAAACACATTTATATAATTTGAATTACAATACAAACGCAACTAGTTTCTCCACCGAGAGGTGGTATTCTGAAGCCATTGAATACAGTGGAGTAAAATTATATAATATTAAATGAACTGGTGGCTTCTGGGTATCGGGAATGACATCTGGTGGCGAACAAACCTCTAGCGGCGAGGAGCAGGAACAGCGATGGAACAGCCATGGAGCCATGGAGCGTTATCCTTTTAACCTACGTTGGACCAAAGGCGATATTCCAATATACAACGAGCTAATAAAATACTGACAAAATGGAAATTAGCTTGAATGAAAGAAATCATTAAAAAATATTTTTTTTTTAATTCAAATAAGCTAAAAGAGAGAAAACATTAAACAAGAAATTTTTTTTTCTTTTCTCCCTTTTTTTCTTCCTCTCCCCCTTAACTTTTCCTCATTTCTCATTCTTTTCCCTATCTTAAACAATATAATCAAATTTCAAGAAGGAGGGGACAATTAAGCTTTAAAAAACTATTTACAAATAAGATACTTAAATTATGACAAAGTGAAGCTTGGCACAACTTCACATAGGAAAAAGGAACTGTCTGAATGATTATAATTACAAATTTAAATGTTTTCTCCTTTTTTTTCACTAAACCATAAGCAGCCATAGCTGGGACAGATAAAGACACATTGTAAGCCTCAGCTGTGGTAAGTATGAAGTAGTTTTCCATACATTTCCTTAGAAAATCATTCTGAGACCGAGCTACGATACGTACCTCCTTTAAGTTTAAGCCATGCGAGTTAGAGATGGCATGCCTGTATGTGAGGTACATATCGTTCCTGCTTTGATATGCCATACGATGATCCGCTACCAGCTCAGCTATAGGTCGGCTGGTTTCCCCAAAATACAGGGATTCCTGGCGGCTGCAAGGCAGGGCATTTACCACTCCTGTGTCCTGAGCTGGCTTTCTGACTTTCAACACCTTGGCGATAGTATTGGTGGCTGCGGAAGTTATGCGTACCTTGTGTGTTTTGAAAATTTTTCGGAGCAAAGGGAAGATATGGGGATGGCAGGGAATAGAAACGTATGACTTAGGTGAGATCTCCGTCGTTCGATTTTAACATTATTGTAAATGCGTTTTAAAGTGTTCTTGAAATGTCTGGTGATGAACTCCTGAGGGTAATCGTTGTTAATTAGAATTGTTCTAATCGTATTAAGTTCTTGATTGAAAAGCTCTATCGAGCTGGATAAACGGAAACCCCTATGTACCAACATGGTGATGACGTTGATTTTGAATTCCAATGGCACGGCGGAAAAGAAATTCAAGGTGATCCCGCCATAGGTAGATTTTCGAAACACTGAAGTATGAATCTGCCTATTGGATCACTTAAGCAGAATGTCGAGATATGAAAGACAACCTTCTTTTTCTTTCTCTATTTTAAATTGCACCTCGTCACAAATCAGATTGAAAGTATCCATGATGCCTTCCAGGATACTCGATTCAGCGTAGCACAATATATCAGCAACATATCTAATGAACAAAGGAACTTCAATATTATCAATTGTCAAGAATGGCTAAGGCTTGATCCTCAATGTAGGACATTGTCCATTCGGCGATGAGGGCGGAGGCCATCAGCCCCATGAAAAGACCCTTACTTTGCGTATAAAATTTCGAAAACAAAAAATTGCATGTCGAAAAAGGCCAAAATAATAAAACAAAATTTCGCTGTTGCATAAAGTGATGATGGGACTTATTAACAATGTGTTCTAAGGTACGAACAATTAAATCCTTACTGATAGAGGTAAACAGTTACAGTTAATGATAGGCCGAATGGGTAACAGTTCATTGTCCTCGACTGGTTTATGTTTTTTGGCAGCCCATTGAGTGAGGGGATGCTGCACGAGGCACTTTTTAGGGTGTCGGCGAATTCAGAGGAAATGTGTCCGTCTGTGAATAAACGACGCGCAATTCTTCTGTTTGCATTGAGCACTTGTTTATCATTAACGGAAAAGAACTGAATACCTTCGTTCGTTGTTAAAAAATAATTTATCATGCTGTTATATTGTCCTCCCAATGAATGATGGCCGCCCTGTTTTTGTGAGATCTGCGCATGTATCATCGATTAGTCTGGTCAGGCACGTCCGTCTGATTGAATGAAAGGATGCCGCCATTGTGCTAATCGCTTGTTACTAGAGCATTGTATTTATAAATAATATATATTTATTTATTTATATAAATACTTATTGTTAGCAACTGGTATTGAAATAACGCTAAATAGTCGAGAGAAGTTTTAATTTGGCGTTCTCAACATGTCTTTCTCAGTAAAAACAGACTACGTCATCCATTGTGACAGGAAAACATATTGATCAGCTACCGGAAGGGCTGCGCAGTTCAAACTTCCGCCGATCATCATTCATTGTGAGGACAGTAGTCAACTTTATTTTAAATAACGGGACAATTCCCTTTATCAGAATTTGTAATAAATATATCTTTGCACAACTTGAGCTTACGAAGCTCGATGATCTCAAGTGGAGAAACTGTGCGGTAGTGGTTTTGTTGGACACGCCCTTCACAGCGTTGCCAACTTGCGCCCTCAAAATATTGACTTGGGTTACCCGAGAAATAACTGTTTTCAATTTAGCTAACGATAGGTGCCAATTAGGCTTACCTGGCAAATTAAATTTGAG
>JAFIDM010094396.1:0-16895 GCA_023159025.1 Thereuonema tuberculata
ACAATATCAACATCAAAAATTTTTGCTTATGCTGATGACATCATATTAATAAATATAAATGAAAACTATGAAACTGCAGAATACAATATACAAAAAGACTTTAATAAATTAATTATTTGGACACAATAATAAAATGAAAATAAATAGTCAAAAAACAAAACTAATGATATTAAAAACAAAAAATAAATTTTTACATACAAATCCAATAATAAAATATCATAATTATAATTGTTTATTAGATGATGACATAAACTTCCAAAGTTGTAATTGTGAAAATATAGAAATTATTAAAACAATTAAATATCTAGGTTTATATATTAATGATCAATTCTCTTGGAAAACACATTATTTATATATATTAAATAAACTTAATTCATTAATTTATATGTTCCAATATATAAAGAGTATCTTTTCTATAGGATACAAGATGTTAATATATAAATCATTTATAGATTCATTAATAAATTATGGATTGAATTGTTGGGTACATTTAGGTAATACGGACATTAATAACATTAATAGAATATTAAATAAAATAATGAATTACATAATGCAAGATTATTGTATATTAACAAAGAATGAAAAAATACAAATAAGAATAAAATATAAAATTTTAATGCCAAGAGAAAAAAATATCATATTCTTTAATAATAAATAACTTTTATAAAATTAGAAGTCAAATTAGAAATTATAACTTAGAAAATAATACTAGAAATACATTAATGAAAATTTTATATTATGAAAATCCTAAGAACAACTTTGGATTAAGAAATAAAAATCGAATACTATTAAAGATTTTTATGCAAATTACAAATGAATTAAAACAAAATAAATTTAATAAAATAAATATAATAAAGAGACAAATACTTAAATAAATAATATTTGATGAAATTAATTGGAATATTTAGGTATTCTTGATTATATATACTATATTTCTATTTTGTATGTTTTTGATTTTGTGTATTGATATTATGTTTATATGTATTTTTAGTAGAATAATTTTGGCATGAGATATTGTTATTTAAAGTCTTATTTTCACAATTAGATTTAGAAATTTTTAATGTTATACATTATAAACATTTAAAGAGAGAAATTGTAATTAGAATAATAAGTAAAAAATAATTTGGGAACCTTAATAATGAATGATATTTATAATAATTGTTATTTGAATTTCTTTTTGTATTTCTGTGATATATTAGTTTTTATATAATTAATTTTCTCTAACTTACAAATATTATATATATGAATTATTATTATTTATAATTATTTATACTTTCAGCACCTGCACCACAGGATTTCAATTTGAAAACCTAGCAGGACTGTAATTTTAAATTTAGAAATAAATAAATAAATAAAATAAAACAGTATTGCTGTAGTAATTTAATAATGCAAAAATAACAGTATAAATATTACAATATATAATCTTTCTAGTATTTTAATTATTATTTATTATATGATATTTAATAGTTCCTGATTAGTTTTTTTTCTTTTTTAGTATTACAATTTGTTACGTTAATTAAATTAATTTTTATAACTATTATAATCCATCTAATTAATATATTCTTTAAACTTTATGTTGTATTATTTAAACAATATCATTTATAATCTTCCTAAAGTAATAACAAGTCAAAAATTTTATTACTGATTCTATTTCAACTAATAAAAATATTAATAAAAGACATAAAAACAGCAACATTATTTTCTTTCTTTTTTCTTTAAATTATACGATACGCAATTTTTTTTTTGTAGTAATATAATGTTTAGGTTTCTAAATATTCCAGATTAATTTTCCATTTATTATTTTTTGTAATATTTCATTTTTTAGTATACTTATTTTATTAAGTTCGTTTTGTTTTAATCTTTCTTCTATTTGTGTAAATAGTTTTAGTAGTATTCTATTCTGGTTTCTTAGACCAAAGTTATTCTTTAGATTTTCGTAATAAAGAATCTGTGTAAGTTTATTTCTAGAATCTTTTCTAAGTTTTTATTGCAGTTAAAATTTACTGTTCCCTTATTTTCTAAAAAAAAAATTATTAATAAGAATACATATTTTTTTCCCTTGGCATTAGAATTTTGTATTTTATTCTTATGTTTACTTTTACATCTGTACAGTAACCTTTTATTATATAGTTTATTTTTTTATTTAATATTCTATTTGTATTATTAGTGTCTGTATTGTTTCGATGTATCTAGCAACATAATCCATAATTTATAAATAAGTCAATATTTTGTATGTGCTTAAACATATATATTAAAGAGTTTAATATATATATATATATATATATATATATATATAATTAATTATGGATGTAATATCTAGTGATCTACACAGGCATGTGCTGTGACTAATAGTTCATCAACTCACCGCAGTGTGTCTCACGATGTGACTATTTATCAACCCACTGTGGTAAGGCGCCCGGTGTAACAGATCTGCGTGTTTGGTGACGTCCTATCATGGAGCCTCATCGAGAACTGTCATTGGGCAAATCCTGGAACTGTTGTTATATACATTCCAGTTATTTCTTTATGTAACTCATTGCTTGAGAAAGTCCCTCTCGGGACGGAAATCGGTTGTTTTACTGTACATAATTTTATTTTTTTCGTGTTTAAATAATTTAAAAATCGTGCATTGGCTTCATTATTTTATTCATACGGTTGTATCGCGTGAGAGAAATTCTGCAAGGAGTATGGCGTTTATGCGTTTCCAAACCAAAATACAGATTCTCATATCATATCACTGATGGTATCATACACAGATGTCGATCCTCATCTTAGTAATCCTAATATGTTAGCCTTATAAATCCAAGGTTGTTGGATAAAGGCTAAATGAATATTATCCTCAGCCAGTCTGTGGTACAAGGCTGCAGAGGCAGACCGGCTGTGGTGAAGATTGATCTGAATACAGTTCAACATGTCTGTTGTGACATTAGGGAATCAAAGTAACGCATTAAAAAAGAAACATGGAACATATCGCCAATTCTAAATTTTATTTTCCCGAAAATCTGGACTGTTCTTTAAAACAGATATTTCTTTTTATTTCCTTCATGTTTCAATAATATTATATTAGTTAACACAATTACTTGTCTCTTTTCAAAGTGTTTTTTATATATATTATAAATATTCATCTAAAATTGCTTAAATTAAAAAGAAACTATAAAAATCAGTTTATTAGAAGTTTTTTAAAAGTCATTGAATTTTTAGATTTAAACATGTAGATGCCCGTAGCTTACGTAAATGTCTTGAAACAATTTTTTTTTCTGTCTTTTGTTTATTGTATTTCTTGTTTTCTATGCATAACATTTTTAAACAGTATTTTTACATTGATAACTGAAATTCTTTTTTTTTAAATGAAGTAATTGCCTAAATAGAAACCCAAAGATCTAAATAACTTCGATTCAAACTAGGGGTCGTTTGAATTTTCAGGATGTACATAAAAGGATTATGGGTCACTTTGTTTCTGAAATGTCTGCAGCTACTGTATCGCAAGAAATGTAAGTGTCAGCAGTGAAAGGTTTCAAATAAAATAATAATTTTTAAGTTTATCTGAATATTATCAGTTGACGAAATCAGAAATCTTGATATATTACTGTTTAGAAGGAGCTGAGATACTGTAAGATAAGAAGATAATATGAACTGTAAGAATATCACTATATGAACAAAATTAACCAAAGAAGCTAAGAAAGGAGAAAATCAAGATACGCATTACCAAACAAATAAAATGGACTCAGCTCTAGAAATACATGAATTACTACAGGAAGTAAGGCAAATCAAATCAGAAATACAGGAGATAAGAAGTAGTATCAATTACATTAATGAACATTACGAAGAAATTCTAGATAAATTATCAGCCATACAAGGTAAATAGGAGCAAACTGAAGAAAAACGTTTAAAATTAGAAAAAGAAAACAATAATATGCAAAAGAGCCGTGCTGGCGTGGCCGTGCGGTTTAGCCGGCGGGCTGCCGTTGGGGCCGATGCGCCAGTACCTGGGTTCGAATCCCTGTGGTGGCATGGCTGTTCCTTTCTTCTTCTGTGTTTCGTCCGTTTCCCACCTGGGACTTACTATCTCAGGGTTATCCTGGACGGGAAATAATTCTCGTCCCCCCTTTCTTGAATTTCACTAGCCTCACCCTGACGTTGTCAGGTTGAGCTAGTTACGTGGTCCCTAGTTGGCCAAATTCGATAAAAGGAAAGGAAAACGCAAAAGAAAATCAAAAACTTTGAACTAGAAATAGATAATCATGAGGAAAAATTAAGGCAAAATAATCTAGAAATAAAGGGAGTTGTTCAACAACCAAATGAAAAATTGCAAAACATTGTAGAAAAAATTGCAAACAAGATAGATGTGAAAGATCAACTTGAAAATGTAGAGGTTTTGCATAGAGTTCAAACTTTTAACAAGAACTAAATAAAGCCTATAATAAACAAATTTTAAGTTTTCAACCTTAAAAAATAGATTAATCTGGATAGAAAAAATGAAAGAAAAGAAAATCTTAAGAATTAATGAAATTTATGATATCAATGACACCAGTAAATTATTTACTGGTATAAAGAATTATAAATCTGTATAAATTCAAAATATGTTCTACAGCACCTACATACAGATCCACATTTAGTGGTATCTCGTAGCACTAAATGTACATTTATTATTATCAAATAAAAAAAAAACAAAAAAAAAATTGTTTTCATTTGTAAGGGTTCCTTAGAAACTAATTTGCTGAATTTAAAATAATTCTTACTGGCAGTTGATGAGAAATTTATCAGAAAGACATTTCATTATTAGATTTAGATTTTTTCGATGCTCTTCGATCGAAGCCTACTTAGTTTAGGCCTACTTGAAAAAAAAAGTTTTTTTTTTTATTATTTTTCTCTGTTTTTTTTTATTTATTTTTTCTTTCTGTCGGTCACATTTTTAAAGACAATTTCTATATTGTTCATCAATCCTTCTACATGGATTGGAAGAAATGATCCTGTATCATGAAAGCTAAATCAGAGAATTCCCAATAATTTGTTAGTTTATCTGCAGATTATAATCCTAGAAACTAAAAAAAACTTATCAAATTACTAAGAAAGTGTGAAATAAATATTATTTATATCTGGCAAACTTCTAGGGGAAATGAAAGACACACTAGAAGTGAGTTATCATCTACCTTAGAACAATTACATATGTGAAGTTGCAAAAGAAATCGTGCTTCATGCCACAACAACCGTCGTCATTTATTTTGATCTGATAAAATCAGACATTATATCTAAATAATTTAATTAGTCGTTATTGCATAATTCCTTAAGTTTACGGTATCTAGTTCGATGGTACATATGACACTGAAGTGCTAGGAAACATACAGAATGCAAACTGGCTGTATACATTTCTGCATTAACAGAACTAGCAGTCTGCCGTTAATGCAAGAAGTCCAGTTGTTTGTATCCCTTTAACATCTTCACGAATACGAACTTGATTTATACTTAGGCTGACCAGATTTTTCCGACGTCAGTCCGGGGCAGAGAATTTTTACAACCAAAAACGACTCTAACTGCAAAGGAAATAATAAAAAAAAACACACTTTCACGATTATTTACAAAATCCAAGACTATTTGCAGAATCAGGAACGATCTGTGAGCAATAAACCTTTTTTATCCTAATAGAATGATGGTTGTATTTTAATGTCCAAAGAATACAAATATATTTACTTAAAAAAAAAAAAAAACCCTAAAGAAAATGCGATTCTTAAGATATGCATTGCACTTACTTTCTGAGTAATACCGATTCGATTATCCAATGAAATCTTGCTAAAAGAATAAATTTACTTTTCCTATTTTATAGTTATATTCCATTTACCATGCATAATTGTTAATTGTTAATTGAATATCGACTTTCTATCATCTATATAGTTTGTTAGATTGATATACTCTTAGTCTAATTTTTCTTAATTATTTAAAATGAAACTATTTTATTTGAATTTAAAAAAAAAAAAAAAAAAAAACCTTTTCCTCTATTCTTGTTAAGTAAATATGTTATATGGTAAATGTGGGTGTCAGGGAAGCCAAGCACTGCCACCGGTGGTCTATTGTACTAACCCAGAGATGGAGAGAAAGACTGAGAAAGTATATTGAAAGAATTGCAGGGGAAATGGGGAACCCCGAGAAAACCTGCTCAGCGCGCATTGTCCACCATCACGAAACTCATATGATAACCGAACCCCATAGAGGTCAGGGATGAGAGGCCAATTGTTAAGTCAATAACTCTTCAATGACGATTTCTAAATGATATATTCACATTTTAGAACCATAGTTATTTGAAAATATGGTAAATATTGTAAAGCAATGAAGACGTATGGGCTTACTGTCTTTTTGAGAGATGAAAATAAACATCAGAATCAATGTAAAATCGATTTGACGTGTGTGTAAAATCATTTCAATTAAAAGTTCAAAGATAAAACACACTTACTATTAACATTTAGAAAATTAAAATAACAGGTGAATAAAACAGTCTGGTGAAACCACTGTAATACCGGGTGAAACTAGTCACATGTATTGTAGTTTTTTTTAAATGTTAATAGTAAGCATGTTTTAGATAAGAACTTTTAATTAAGCCGTCAACAAATATTTAGGTCCAAGGACAAACATTCCTTCGAATTCAATATTTTTTCTCCTAATCGCTTTTTAATTTTGGTAAAACCTTATATTTTACATATTCTTTATTGAGATGCAGTCTTATCAAATTTAAGTCCGAAGCCTCTATATAATATCGGAGTGTATTTTTGTAAAGAATATTTTAAATAGCCAATAATTAACTTAGAAATTATTAATTATAGCCAAATGTCTGAATTCCATCTGTCAGTTGGCAATTTAAAAAAAATCGTCATCTCAAATGCATTTTAAAATGGTAAGAATTATAGGCAATTCTGACATTTATTCTGCCGAAAATGCTAATAGTTTTGTAATCTAAGGTAATTAATTTTTATATTGTTTAGAATTTCAAAATTCCATTTAATTAAATAAAGTCTTTGCAGCCTAATTCGTAAGTAAAGTTGTGGAGTTTTCCAATTCTAAAAAGAAATATACAAAAATATACAACATAGTACAGATTTTTGATTTTCGGAATCCACATTATTTACAGAAATTGTCTAAATGGGATTAATTTCGATAATATTGAATTTGATTCAAAATAAAGAAATAAAGCTTAACGTGCAGATGAAGACGTTAAAGATCAGGAGAATTACCCATGATGCACATAATGAAAACAAAACGAATTCATGCCATGAGCTTGTCAACGAAGTGGAGTTCTTCATTGTTGTGGATGGTTTTTTGTAATTTATTTGCCACTTTTGCCTGAAAGTTGAGGGCCACATTATTACATTCTGTTACAACAGGAATTTTTCTTTCTTATTTGTTTGTGTGGAAACCCACAGTCGGGAGCATGAAGAAGATTTCTTCATGACTTCGAAGCTTGTCATCGAAATGGTAAGTTTAGCTGATTGAGCATAAAGATGATGAAACAGCCGTATCTCACTGTATCAAACTAATTGTTTCAACTATTCAAATACATAAGGTGTTGATAACGTACACTTAAATAAATTCATAAATAAACTATTTTAGCTCCCTTTCCTCTTTGTTTCTGCAGTCGTACATTTTCTTTTTACAACAAACTATCAGCTTATTGTATATTATTTTTTTAAGAGCCAAAATCTTAAAGTAATGTAAAACCTCTTTTAAGTACGGTGTGACAAAACTGTAACTCATTTCAATCCCATTGCTTCTTAGAGCAACTCCTAAAATGCCCTTATTTTAATGATCTGTGATGCTATCTGTCGGTATCAGATTCCAATCGCTCAAATAACTTCCAGAAAAATACGCTAGATGATTGGTGCCTATTTATTGATAGCTCTAAGCGGAGTTTGCGTCCTTCTAAACAATGGCAACAAATACGGCTCAATACCAATTGCTCATTCAACGCAAATGAAGGAAGAATACGACGCCATAGCTTTGGTCATGGAGACGATAAAATATCAGGAACATCAATGGATAATTTGTGTTGACTTGACACTTGATAATTTGAAAGATGGTAAACTTTCTCCTTAGACAGCAAACTGGCAACACTAAATATCCTTGTTTCCAGTGCCTCTGGGTCAAAAAAAAAAACTTGATAAAAAAGGAGTTGCCTAAAAGAGAAAACATAGCTGTTGGAAAAAACAATATCATTAACGAGCCTCTAGTTGGAAGAGAGAAAATCATCTTTCCGCCACTGCATATCAAGCTAGACCTAATTGCTCTAGAAAATCTATAAAGACTTTAGATTTCTATGGTTTTTTTTAGAAAACCAACACACACACACACACATACACATCCGCATGTTAAAGTGTCGTAAGATAAGTCACAGCAGTTTTATATCTCAGAAGCTAGAGCTGCTAAGGAAAAACTAATGCCATATTTGGATTCAGCACCCAAATTATATTTAAAATCAGCTCTAAATACCCCGGCACCAAAATCACTGTTGGCCTGTGTAAAGATTTCTTGACTGAGATCACGTGTCATCAGAGATATAATGAATGAACTATAATATTTATTATATTTTAATGCATAATACAATTGAAGTAGAGGATCGAAGGAAGTTTGTATCAGGATATGGTGTTAATCTTTAATTTATTATTATTATTATTATTGTTATTATTATTTTATTAAGTCATGAATACGATACAAAGAAGTACAAATTTTCCATTTTCCGAAACAAATATAATTAATCCGCATTATTTTACTTACGGTTACTTATTAGATTTTAGACAAATTAATCCTTATAATACCTTATGATAGCTCTAAGCGGAGTTTGAAATGCGTCCTTCTGATATTAATCCTCTCAATCCATGCACTAATCAATGGATTACCAGAAATGTTTAACACTTATTAACTTAAAATTCATTGTTTAAATTTCAATGCTTTTCTATGGGAATATTTTTATCGGTTTCTTTCTCTAATTTCTGTATGAGAACCCATTTGGAAAAGATTTCAAATAGAAAAGTTAACTTGTTTGTAATCCTTAAATTTGCATGCCAAGGTTGAAGAAAATCCAACCAGAAGTTCAAATATTATCATAGAAACACACACACAGACTGACAGATTTGATAAGCCTCACTGTCCTTGGAAAGTAAGCTAAAAAAAAGAAAATTCAGTGTCGACAAAAATATTGTTTTCTCTCATCAGCTTTTTGTAAATATTGACATTATTGCTATGAACTCTGTTAAAAACTTACTTTTAATTAGAAACGAATTAATAACTGTTGCTTATTGAACAAGAAGTAATATTAGAAAGGTAATAAATTAATATTAGAATTGTATTTACTTTTCAGGCAAGAACATCTGTTGTATTTTCTCATTTACCTGATTTTACATCATTACTAGATTACAACCATTCCTATCAGGTAAGATTTACAAAAGTATACATTATATAAAGACGCAATCGTTTTCTCAATTTATATTTATTTTTATTAACAAGCTGAAAGTAATATTGATCAAGCAATGGTCTATTAATCTTTCTTAATAGAGAAATAAAACTCTTTTAGCCTAATTTTTATGTGCAGACACCAACGGTCTATCCTGTCTTGCCATATCTCTGGAATCCAATATATTTGAACACCGCGCTTGGTTGTCAAAATCTGCTTTAGTTAATTTATAATTTTGTTGTGAACACTTTCATCTCTCAAGTGTTACTTGTTGCAGGCATAATGTTATGCTTAGCATAAATTTCACGATTTCAGAGGGATTGGAATCAATTAGAAGATGAGTTCCTCAACAGGAGCTCATATCCCCAATATAGCCTTAAATATCCAATAAATTTCCAGGCTAAAGTGCTGATGCGTTGGAATTGAGCTGTTTGTGTTGCTGTGCTCTGATGACAACAAGTTATTCCTTGAAAACTCCAAACGACTTTTTTTTGGTGCAAAAAACTACGGAATTTAAAATAAAATATTCCTAGAAATCAAAGCGGCTCCTCAAAATTTAAAAGTAAAGAAATAAAACCACATCAAATTATGAAAATCAAACCCTTGGTCAACTAAACACTCAACATAAGAGGCAATTTGAGCATAGTAAAAACTCAAGAAAAAAAGCAAATGAAAAAAAAACAAAAAGAAAATCTGCATTAAAACAAGGTAGCGATAGCGGTTAGTAAACCAATCACAATGCTTCGCAATGGCTTTTGATACGTGAATGAAGAAAATTATTCAAAAGTTAATACAAAACGCCTACTTATAAATAAGCGAAGTGAAAACTCGGTAACGTGCAAATTAAAATCTATTTTAACGAAGACATGTTAACATCTTCGACTACATTAGAACCACTTCTACAAGAATATAATCTCAAGCTCGTCTAACCTTGAAGAAGCACCATCAGGTATGGAGCATGTCTCGGACGCAGTCATTCTAACGTAAAGGTGACTCAATCTGTACTCACTATTTATATGGAATAATCGTCATTCTTAGCTCAAATCTTATTAATAGACTGAATTCAATAACTTTTGAATAATTTTTTCATTCACCTATCCTTAGCCGTAGCGAAGCGTTGTGATTGGTTTACTAATCGCTATCGCTTCCTTGGAGCCCGACCAGCTAGAGACACAAACTCTACGGCTCTGAACCACTCCTGGCATGACCTTTTCAACGACACTCTAATCAAGTTCCTAGCCCTCGTGATTACTGAGTTGATATTTGTCCACAGACAGACATACAAACCGGGAATATAAGGTTTCATGGTATCAGAAGACTAAAATCTAAATTATAAAACGGTTTAGCTGACCAAGGACTTGATTTCCACATCTTGTGTGTTTCTATTTTCTTAATCTTAATTTTTGATGGTTCACTTTTGTTTCTATGATTTTTTGTTTAATTATCCATTCATGCCTTTTTAGTCTTTGCTAACGCTTTGGCTGAAGAGTGTCTAACACGCTCGACACAAAATATGTCTCAGAATCTCTACTTGACTAAAAGACACCCTCTATCGTGGCTATAAGATAAAAAGATCCTTCGAAAGCCTGAATTATCCAAGAATCTGAAAGTGTCATTGTGTGTTGGAAGATGTTCCGTTGGCACGGATTGGTTCCACTGATATCAAAAAAAGTAAGATGTCATCGAAGGAATGAACTTGAGTATAGTAGATAAAAAAATGCACCCTGCACGTTGTCCAAGAATGTGATGGAATGAGGTTTCAAGGACTACCTTAAAAAAAATTACAGTTAAATCTACCTGTTCGCTTTTGCACAGAGTCTTGACAAGTGATAATTTCAAGTGATAATTGTGCGATAGCGAAACCCGTAGTTTTAATTATAATTTTTTAATGTGTTAAATATACTTTAAACTTTATATTTGTGTGTCGGCATTTTAGTCATTCGTAATAAATAGCATACGCTATACTTCATACTTATCATACTTCATAAATATACATATCTCTGTAGATGTTTTTATTTTCACTTGCTTTGAGCGCAGATGAAAAGAAAAAGTCTAACTTCGTGAAGATACCTTAGAGAAATAGAGAATTCTCAAGCAAATACTGAATATTGTCCTCAAAATGAAAGATGACCGGCGGAAGTTTGAACTGCGCAGCCCTTCCGGTAGCTGATCAATTATGTTTTCCTGTCACAATGGATGACGTAGTCTGCTTTCACTGCGAAAGACATGTTGATAACGCCAAATTAAAACTTCTCTTGACTATTTAGCGTTATTTCAATACCAGTTGCTAACAATAAGTATTTATATAAATAAATAAATATATATTATTTATAAATACAATGCTCTTTTGCAAAGTAACAAGCGATTAGCACAATGACGGCGTCCTTTCATGAAATCAGACGGACGTGCCTGACCAGACTAATCGATGATACATGCGCAGATCTCACAAAAACAGAGCGGCCATCATTCATTGCGAGGACAGTAAATAACTTCTATATAAAACAACGCTTATTTTCAAAAGCAAAATGTATTTAGGACAGCATTATAATTCATAATAATGAGAATTCTTAGATGCTGATGAAAAGCTCTTACGAAAGTGTGTAAGACGAAGTTTTAAAACTTTCTATTCATTGAAAATGTACTTATGCTCTTGTATTTCCTGCTAACTTTAATGGCAAGTCTAAAACAGTCTTTAATCTCCATATCATGCTTATCAATGCCAAAATCTACTTCCATCTTTCTATGATCTATTCTTCCATTTATAAATTTGTTCTTGGATTATGTCGATATACCGAGTGATCAAGAAATAACAGTAGATGTTCGGAGCCCTGTAGCGTGGTATGTACTGGACGAAATAGAATAAAATTTGGCCACCATACACATTAAAGTATCCGGTTTCGATTTGCGAAAGAAAAAAATTTAATACCAAACAACGCCGATACTGGAATATTTGGCGCTTCGGTCGAAAAATGCAGCCTGAAATTTGCATATGCGGTTACTTTGTGACACGATAAAGAGGATAAAAGGAGGGGTTGCGGGAATTCTAGTCATTCTGCAAGAAGTCGCCCGTCGATGGCGTTGTCACTACGTGATCGTGCCTTATTAGTCAAGCTGTTTATCAGTGGGATGAAAATGCCAATGCTGCTCTTCGTGAATGTACAGGACCGAAAACAGTTATGTACAGGACCGATGACCATAACTAACTTACGAAGAATGGTTGAAAAATTTGAAAGAACAGGAACTCTTGGAGTGCAACCAGGTCGAGGACGTAAACGTGTCAAGCAGGAACAAGTTGAAGAAGTTGCAACTGCCGTTCAGGATCAGGCGATAGCTAATAAGCAGGGTATCAGCAGTGCAGGTTTAATATCACGATAACAGATATCCCGTTGACGACGGTGCAGAAGATGTTGCGTAAGATCCTGAATTTTTATCCGTATAACATAACACCCATTCAAGAATTGCTCCCAGGGGACAGAAATATCCGATTAGAGTTTGCTTTGAGATTTTTGGCTCGATTGGAAGTGGATGACGATTGGCCATGGCGGATTTTATGGAGTGATGAAGCTCACTTCCATGTACACAGTGATATCAACACACACAACTGCCGTATTTCGGCTGACTGAAATCCACACGTTGGTCAAGAGATCCCCTTACATTCGCCGACAGTCACAGTTTCGTGTGGGTTCACTGCTTCTTTTATCATCGGCCCGTACTTTATGAAGAAGTTGGTAGAAATGGACTAGTGACTTGTTCTCTCAATTCCGACAGGTATGCCGATATGCTCGAGAACTTTGTGATACCTCAACTGCAGCAAGGAAATTGCATCGATTCTATCATTTTCATGCAAGATGGTGCGCCACCGCACATTGGACCTCGGGTGAAGGATGTCCTGCATCAACATTTCACAGCCGCTAGAGTAATTAGTCGCGCATTTCCCATGAATTGGCCTCCGAGGTCCCCTGATCTGAATCCTTGAGATTTCTGGTTGTGGGGATACCTAAAAAGCATTGTGTATCAAGGACATGTACCTGACATTCCTACCTTAAAAGATCAAACAACGTTACATGTCAGACGAATAAATGCCGATATGATGCGAGCCACCGTCGAAAACCTCGTGTAACGCATGCAATTATTAGAACATCAGGCTGGTGGTCACCTTCAGCCAAATTTGTAGGTTGCTTTAATAAACGTTTTTCATTGGTATTTGGTGTGTTGTTATTTACTGTTTCCATTGGCAGTTATGTATTCTTTTTTCCACACATTATGCGCTTGCAGCGCCAGAATTTCCCCTATCGGCGTTGTTTGGTACTAATTTTTTTTTCTTCACAAATGGAAACCCCATACTTTAATGCGTATGGTGGCCAAATTTTGTTTTATTTCGTTCAGTACATAACACGCTACAGGGCGCCGAACACCTCCTGTTATTTCTTGATCACCAGATGTATTACAGTTTACAGCTATTATAAAGTCAACCATATTTTACCAGTTTATTGCCCTTCCACACCTACAAGTACAAATTGAAACAAAATCAATGAGGATCTTTCTCGTAGCAATCTTTTCCTTATTATATAAATCTACCCAAAAGTTTTATCAGTAAAATACTAAACATAAAAAAAGATATACAAAATATTCTAATTAACTAAACCCCTGTGCGGGCTACTGCCTTGACAGAGGGGGGGAGGTTGAGGATGCCCCTTTTTTTATTTTTAACATAATTACAATTTATACTTCTGTATTTTTTAAAATATCAGAGCACTTCTCCATTACTTTATTAATAAACCTACATAAATTTACATTTCATTTCCCTTCATTTAACAGCTTTACCATCTTTTTCTTTTTCTGTAAGTTCCTTTTTGACTTTTACCCATTTATCTCTTTCTATTTTAAAACTTTCACAATATAGAATAATATGTTCCAAAGTTAAGTCTCCTGTATTACAAAATTTATAAATATTTTCTCCTTTTTTGTTATACATATTTATATTATTAAAATTTCCACATCTTAAGTTCATGTATAACTTTTTTGCCCACCCTTTATCTGTTCCAATTAAGTAATATTTCATAATGTTATTCGAATAAATATCTTTATGCCAAATATTATAACTAGAAGCTACAATTTTAAGCCTCAATTCTTCCCACTCGTTCTCTTCCACTCTTTGTTTTATTTCTTTAAATACATTTCTATTTCCAAACCTAAAATTTTCCTCCATCCATTCATCTGATAGACCGACACTATTTAAACATTTTGAAATTTCATCTCTCCAATTGTTTCTTAACCCATTTACTCTATCATTTCCATTTGAATCCAACATTGTTTTGGAAACCTATAATCTTCCATCTCAAAAATCTTCCTAATATAATTTACGGCTGTTTTCAATTGAAGGGTAAACACTTCTTCAAAACCAATTTCCGTTCTCAGAATATAATTTGGGGTATTCCAATTTAATCCTAAAAGAATTTTGATATATTTCTTTGAATTTTTTCTAATTCCCCTCTTTTTGCCCACCCCTAAATTTCTGCTCCGTATATCATAGAGCTAATTTATCAAAGAGCCACAGATGCGTCTTAGGCGAGTCTATTACCGTCGGTTTAATTATTTTACTTGTTTCCACTGCCGTTATTGTACCCTTATTACTTGAATTTTTTAACTTACTTATTGGCCTATTGCGTCCATTCATCCAATACCCTAAATAATTGTACTCATTTACTATTTCAATTTTCTTTCCCTCCCAAAACATTCTTCGTTTTTTGCTCTTTTTCTCCCATTTTTAAAGATAACCATTTTTGTTCTTTGCAAATTAATTTCTAATTTTAATCCCTTTAAGAATTTTGCCGTAATATTTATCTTTTCCTGCATGTCTATAGAATTATTTGATATTATTACAATATCATCGGTATAAGCAAGATATCTTATGTTACTTTGCCCCATCTTAACAGCTCCTGTACTTGTCTCCTTCAGCTTTTTTTTAAACCTTCTACATATATAGTAAAAAGTAAAGGGCTGAGTGGGCACCCCTGTCTCAGTCCTTTATTTGACCAAAAACTATTTGACAATTCATTTTCTATCTTTACTTGATATTTTGTTTCCTTATACATTTCTTTTATACCATTTAATAAATTTCCCTCTAATCCCATTTTTTTTCTAATTTTTTAAACAGAATCTTTCTATCCACTTTGTCAAATACCGAGGAGAGATTCAAAAGCAAGGCATAAATTTTCTTTCTTTTTAAAGCTAATTGTTTCTCGATAATTGCGTTTAAAGTAAAAATTTGATCTATAGTGGAATAGTTCTTTCTAAACCCCGCCTGATTTTCTGATAGTATATTATTTTATTCTGCCCATTTTGTTAATTTATTTTTTATCATATAAGCATAAACTTTAAAGAAACTATTCAACAATGTAATTCCTCTATAATTCTTCAATTTATCTCTCTCCCCTTTTTTAAAAATTGGTACTACAACGGCTTCCTTCCACTCGTCAGGGATAGTTTGACTTTGCCAAAAATAGTTAATACATTTTGGGAATCTATTATACATCTCGCTACTTATATTTTTGATCATTTCATTTGTGAGTTTGTCTTTTCCTGGCACCTTTTTATTCTTTATTTTCTTAATTGCTTGTTCTAATTCATTGATTTTTAATTAATTATTCCAAGTTTGATGTTTACTCTCTTCTTCCTCCTTTCTTTCCCCCTTTATATATACTCTCTCCCTTTTCCCTTCTAACAGATTTAAGAAATAATTTTCCCATTCCTCCTTTTTAAATTTATATATTTTCTCTCTTACCTTCCCTCCGCTTCCTTCCTTTTTTAAAACCTCCCAAATTTCATTTTCATTTTTACATTTCTTTATTTCGTCTATTTATTTTTCTTCCCAATTTCTTTTTTTTTTTCCAATATTTTTTTCTTATAATTTTTAACTTTCTATATATATATAATTCTCTTAATCTCTTCATTTTCCTTTTTCCATTCTTTTCTTGCTTTACCGACCTCCCCTTTTAACACCTTACACTCCTTATCAAACCATTTGTTTTTATTTTTTTCAACTAACTCCCTTGCTTGAACCAACATTGAAAATATTAAATAATTGGGAAGCAAAGAAATCGTATTAAATAAGATAAAAATAAAATTAGTTGTTCATTAAATATTAGAAAAAAATTATGTTGATAATTGTAAGATATTAATAGCTATTCCATAGGTATCATGTAATCATTTTCTTATATGCTTCGCACATGAATACGCATAGCTAGGCCATGTAAGCGGTGGCGTACTCGCTTGGGTGACATCCTGAAACTGGGTTCGAATCGCAGCGCAGGTATGGATGTTTCCGATCCAGTATTTGTGTTCTTCTCTTTCTTTCATATGGTTACCTTATAAGGCCTCAGTGCTAGTGAGATATATCCACTACGATCATATAAAATAATAATAATAATAATAATAATAATAATAATAATAATAATAATAA
>JAFIDM010094399.1:3526-16887 GCA_023159025.1 Thereuonema tuberculata
TGTCGCGAATGTTTCATTGTAAAAATTCTTTCTATTTTTCATTCTCATAGAAAACTGCGCCGGACAGACACACAGACACACAGACAGACAGAGAAATAAAAGATTTTAGTAATGTAGATTATTTATCTGTATTTTATTCATTTTAATCAATAATCATTATTTATTATAAAACATTCTTTTTCTATTTCCAAATTACTGATGTTCTGTTTATTTTTAAATTGTTTTCCATTGCAGTCGTTGAATCAGTTAATTAATTTAAATTCGTTAAGTTTTTATCCAATCGATTCTGAATAGTTTTAATTAATCTTCCAATCAAATTCTTCAATGTAAATACTATAAAAACCCACATTTTTCATTTAATTCAGTTCAGTTCCAGAACTTGACTTGTTGTTTCTCCATCTCAATGACTTTCCCACAAACACCATTACTGTACTTCGCAGACATTTATTAGATCGTTCTGCTTCCTCAGGCCATATTCTACAACTTCGTTAAATGAACATGTTTAAATAAACAATCTACATTACTAAAATCTTTTATTTCTCTGACTGTCTGTCTGTCCGGTGCAATGGACCACTTGAGGTTTACGCCCCTACCGACGTCACGTATGACGTGTAAGCTCATGCTGAGAGAGCTCATGTGGGATAAACAAACCGAAAGCCCATAGGGCGAGTATATAACTTATTGTGAATTACTCAAAAAATCGTCGATTTTTGATATTTCAAGACGGAATGGTTCAGTTCTGTGCAGTTCCTTATTGTAATAATTCTGTAAAAACGCTTGGAATATCCTTCCACAATTGTCAGCAAATCAAAATTGTCGAAATAAATATTCGGCGGGATATACGAAAATCGCTTGTTTCGTTGTCTTGTGAGTTTGTTCAAAACATTTTTTAGCATTTAATTATTTCATGATAATTTCGAAGCAGGAAATTTTTGACAAATAAAGCTGTGCCAAGTTTTTTTTGTTTTTTTTTTTACTTCGTTTTACTGAAGAAAATGAAGTCATCGAGACGTAAAGTTAAGTTAGATAGGAAAGCAGTTTAATAATTTGTATATATTTGCAAAGATAATTTAAAACTCTATAATATTAGGTTTTGAGAATTTTTTTTTTTTTTTTTAATTCCATAGTATTTTATTTTTTTCTGACGAAGGAATGTTTTATTAAATTACTGCTGTACTATTATAACTTCAGCAATTGAGGTTTTATTTTAAAGAATGTAATGGTTACGGCCATTTCTATAAAATATGACAGTTTTATTCAACCTAAATTACAAAGCTAAATTTGCAATAACGTTTAAATTTTTTTTGTTTTATTTTTTTCTATTGAAATACAAAATTAAAATTAAAAATACACACTTAAAAATTTATTTGCAATTATCGAATTTTGTAGAAATATTTTTTATTACCCAATACGTTCTGAATTTGTTAGGTTGGCAAATTAATTAACTGCTTGATAATCATAGTTGTAAATATATATATAAAAATATAATTTTCTAGATTTTTTTTTTGGTTTATGCATTCTGAAATTTAATTACAAAATCGACAGTTATAAATTGTCGAGAATTAAGGAATACTATTAAGAGAGAAATGAAAAAAAGAATATAATATGATGATTATTTATGCAAATATATATATATATATAAACAGTTAAGACATAAAAATTTAAACTTCACATATCATTTCCTTGAAATGAAAAACAAAATTCGGCGGAGTAAATAAGGAACGACGTCAAATTACTGTAGCGTCGTACTGAATTTGGCGATCTATATCTTAAGTAGCGCATTTACTTATGAGTACGATGTAATGTGTTAATATTATGAAATTGCTGAACCTGTTTTACAGCCAGAATGCTGCCGTGGCTTGGAATCTGCTATCAGTATTTCTTCTTTCTAAATATAGAAGTCTTACTGTTTCAGTTTTTTTTTTTTTTTGTCTTGATAGCAATAAGCCTTTGCACAAGGAAACGCGTTCTCGATGCCGTCCAGACGTATTTTAATATTTAAAAATTAATTATTTTCTTTATACAATGCTGTCGTGTTCTTCAGTAGGCTATAATCAACTCTAAATCCGATATGAACATTTTGGAAGGCTTACAATCGTTTCATCCAAATCAAATCTTTTAGTTCACCCTCTATATCTACACGGGTTACAACGAAGCACATGGCTTTGTTTATCCCACAAGCCAAGCAGTAGCCCCGCCTATCTACGAAGCTCCGCCTATCCTCAAGTGGTCCATTGTTAATTTCCTGTGAAAAAATTACTATAATGAAACGTTCGCGACGGGAATCAAACCTGCACCCTTTTGATCCGAAGTCAGACGTCTTATCCATTAGGCCACGGGGACTACATCCCAATTACTCCCTTTAAATACGTGTGGCTCAATGAGAGAAGAGCCAGAGAAAAAAGAAAATAACTCATTAATTTTAGCCTATTAGTTTAAAATTCAAATTCCAATATTCATTTTTTTCCAGCGATCACCTGAAGAGTCGTTAGAGACATATCTCGTCAAAAGGAAGAAATTACAAATGACGAGCGTAAATACTCTATCTCAACTAAAAGCCATCACATTGGTATCCCGTTATTGTTGACGGGGCGTATATATTATCACTAGTTAAGTAAAAAAAATGTTTGAAAAAAAGACTACATATTCTACATGCAAAGTTCTTCCATTTATCAAAATATTAGAAGATGATGTATTATTATGTAGACTGTAAGTGTTTTATTCAGTAATTATCTCTGACAAGGGAAGTGCGTGACCTTGAACGCTGAGAACATGGAGTTGCCAAGTAAATATTGTTTCGACAAATTAGTTATTGTCAATTGTAAATATAATAGAATTATAATTTATTATATAGCGATAACAGAATTAATTTATGTTGTTTTTCATTTATTGTTCTTTTATTTGCCCATAACCTTTAAAACCTTTTCTTGATATCCTATTTGGATAATTCTGAATACTTTACTTAATGGGCCAACAGTTATCTCTTGATGCAATTATTAGAGTAACTTTAATAACAAAAACAAAAGCATCTTCTCAAAACAAAAATCCTAATTTGCCTTGAAGGAATTTCATAAATCCCCGATAAACTTAACTTTAGGTGCAGAGTAAATACACTTAGAATTAAAGTTCAAATAGTAACAATTTATTTCTTGTTGAAATAGTTCCTTTACAATTAAATTACTTCTTAGGAAATCATTTCCTTTTCTAATCAAACTTGTATGATTCTTTTAACTTCCTTTATTTAAACGTTAACCTTAAAAGTCCATACGTTAATATTTAACTTTAATAAGAGTTTATAGTACTTTACTTTCCTCCTTTAATATTCTGTATCGTTACTTTAAACTTTATATTGGAGTAACATCTTCATTCCTAACTTGAGTATTCTACGTCGCATATAATCTTTAACTTTAATTATAAGTCTCTTTGATTATAAGTCTTTACACGGAATTCTCTTATATTGTGGGAGCTACATACATAAAAACTGCAAATTGTGATAAGAAGATGCTCTTTGGTGAGAATGGAGTTTATGGTGATAAAATGAAAATAAGATGGGGAGGCATCGTCCAAAGTGATTATAATCCAAGATGGCGGCTACGGTTCAAAATAGCTACCCGTGTTTTGATTTTTCTACACCTTTTGTGATATATATCATGCAAAAGAGTGCTTATATCGATTTATATGTTTTTCAGGTCAAGGATTTCATTTTTCATGGGCAAAATTGGTTCAGAATTAATATAAGGGCATTAGTCGGTCCTTATTTGAACAAAGGCACATCCTTTATTGCAGTTTTAGAAGTTTCGTATTCGTGGCACCTATTGAAAATAATAATATTGATGTCAAAATATTGAAATGTTACTTATTTGTTTCACTATTACTTGTTGAAATAAGACGCTTAAAAATATTGCAATATGCCGGTTTTGGCTTAATAAGTGGGATTAGAATGGGACATGGTGCGAGGCTAAATTGTTGTCCGAGTGATGTTGGACTTTGGATATTGGGGGAAGAGACACAGAAGAGACATCATTTTCGTGTCTGCGTGGAGAGAAATCAGTGCATTTTTTTTTTAATTCGAGACTAAAAATGGCAAAACGGTTCCGTTTAGTTCCTCAAAGTGAAGATAAACCGAGACCTGTTGATTGGACAATTTGTATACTGTGCCAAAAGACAGTTGCTGAGAAATTGGTTTGTCCTCCAAATAATAAAAATGTATTTGCACGTAACACTGGATATGCAACGCTTGCGAAAAACCTACAGAACTTTGATAGTATAAATGCTTTACCCACTGATATTGATATAAAGTTGTTTGATGAAAATCAGAGCGGCATAGAACAAACATTTTTACGAAGAGAAGCTAAGTGGCACAAGAAATGTGCACTGAAATACAATTGTACAATGTTCGAAAGAGCAAAGAAACGCAAGCGTTATGAAGATGAGAAAGAAGAGTCGACATCATCGCATGAACGTAAGCAACGATCATCTAGTTCCAAAACGGTGTGGTTTTTTTTGCGAGGGCTCTGCAACCAGTAAGGATCAATTGTTTAATGTGACTACATTTCATGTAGATCAGAAGGTGAAGAAGTGTGCCAGTGAACAAGAAAATAATGTTCTACTATCAAAACTCAGTGGTGGGGATATGATTGCTCTGGACGCAAAATACCATGCAAAGTGTTTAGCAGGATTGTACAACAAGTCTCGGTGTATTGAAATGCAAACAATAAGCAGTGGTGTTCATGTAGGTGAGGGAGTGGTTTTTGCAGAATTAGTAAATTTCATTGAGAAATCATTAATGAATTCAAATGAAACACATCCAGTTTTCAAGATGAGTGTCCTGACAAAAATGTACAAGATGCGACTAATGCAGTTATTGGGAGTGGATGAACAACATATGCCTGATGTACACACTTCAAGATTACGACAGAGGATTCTTGCATATTTCCCGTATATTACAGCAAGCATATCCGGCAGAGAGTATTTTTTGACATATGACAAAGCTGCTGGTGAGGCCATGATACAAGCTTGTAAAGATGACCAAGATGAAGATGCCCTTGCTTTATTGCGTGTTGCGAAAATACTCAGAAAAGAAATTCCTCAACACGGCAACATATTCAATGGTGATTTAGATTATGAATCCCAACACAAATCTGTTCCTCGCTCCCTGCTTGCTATTGGGAATAGGCTATTATATGCAGCCAATATTGAAGCCAATGAAGTTGTTATCCAACCATCTCTAACCATATCGCAATTGCTTTGCTTTAATACACAGTCCCGAAAGCCAACTGGTAATATATTAAGACATCAAATTGAAAGAGAAACCCCACTTTCGGTTTTTATGGGTCTTTCCATTTTTGGAAAAACTCGAAAAAAAGGAATCTGGATAAGCTGCATTCACTTGCACTTTCGATCTCATATACGCGTGTGCTTGAACTTTCAACAGCGATGTGTGAAGTTGTAAACGTTATATTCCAAGAAGAAAAGGTATTATGCCCATCAAAATTACGTGAAGGAATCTTTACAATTGGGGCATACGATAATATAGACAACAATCCAAGCAGTATGGAACAAGTATATCCATATTTAAAAATCCTACACCTGATTGTTTAGGAACAGTAAGGCCTACTCAAGATATGCAGTATAACATAAGTACCTTGAACAAGCGAAGTGAGCCCAGAAGAATTTGCAGTAGTCAAGCCAGCATTCCTTCCTTCGAAAGAACCTAATATTGCAGTTTGTTCCGATACTATATCGAAACTCATGTTGTCAACCACAACTATGGATGACAAGAAAGAAGAAATCGCATGGCTGAAACACGTTATCAGTAACGATACCAATATTGGACTTGATACATCATGGGCTGCCTACCATGCAAATAGTAAAAAAACTCCAACTGATTTCATTCCAGGAATTTCAACACTTTTACCACTATTTTACGAGGATTCGTCGTCAATAGCTATGCTTCAGCATGCGATGAGCTTAATTAAACAAGTTACACAATTTCTCAATGGAAATCAAATTTTTGTCATGGCATTGGACCAACCATTGTTTGCGCTAGCAAAACTAATTCAGTGGAATAATCCAGACACATATGGTGAAAACAAGTTTGTGGTGATGTTTGGGGCATTTCACATCGAGCAAGCTTTTCTTAGAGTTTTAGGTCAGTGGATGTCAGGAAGTGGATGGAGTGGTGCAATTGCTCAAGCTGATATTGCAACTTCTAATGCTGCTGAAGGTTATCTGAAAGTAATTCACGTGAAGAAAGCCAGGGAATTCATCAAGTAACTGCTGCAGCACTATACCACTTGTTGCATGATGCTTACCAAGAAGCAGATTCCGAGCTTGAATTTCAGACTTGGTGTAAAAAACGAGCTGACGAGAGTGTCATGTTCAAATACTGGCAGACTTGTCTTAATATGGAAATCCCCTTGCTTCTCTTTGTTCGCTCAATCAGAGAAGGAAACTCCATCTTGTTTCGTGAGTGTTTGAAAGAAATGATGCCTTGGTGTACTGGCAGACTTGTCTTAATATGGAAATCCTCTTGCTTCTCTTTGTTCGCTCAATCAGAGAAGGAAACTACATCTTGCTTTGTGAGTGTTTGAAAGAAATGATGGCTTGGTTTTTTTTGCTTGATAATCATCATTATGCACGTTGGCTAACAATCCATCTGAAAGACGTTTATGATGCAGAGATTGAACTACCAGACATACATCGTTCATTTCTTTCTGGCCAGTTTGGGATAAGAAAATCAAATAGATTGTTCTCAGCAATCAGTGTAGACCAAGCACATGAACAAAACAACGCAGTAGTTAAAGGTGATAGCGGTGCAGTAGGGTTGACACAGGATCCACCGGCACTTATGCGTTGGATGGTTTCTGGACCAGAAATTAGTCAATTAATACAAGAGTTTGAGAGTGGCATACAGCTACAACCTAATCAAAACAATCAACTCCTTCATGAGTAGTACCACTCATTTCAACTCAAATATGTCGCTAAGGTTCGAGCACTTTACAGCACATTAAAAGAGTTAGGAAACCCATTTTTAGAAAATGATAAAGACCTTATTGTCATCGACAGCAGGATTATTGTACACAAACAAGTTAATGCAACAGTTTATTCAGCAGAGTCAACTGGTGTTGAGCTATTCCACAATTTCATTGAGGAACGACTAGTAAAAAAATCTTCAATAATATTTCAACCTTTGAAAAAGAACAACATACCCCTGTTCAGTACTCCTGAGATGAGCTTCAGCAAGAAAAATAATACACTCAAGATTTTAAAATCAGACGTCCAGCTGTTTTCCAGACTCTTTATAGTTACACAGAATCGTTATTTAGATATGAAGGATTTTTTGAAACATGAAAATTACCCATTTCCACCTGCACTTTCCAGTAATGGTCAATTTCGATCAGGCAATAAAGCTGACCTAGCGCACATTTTAGAAGATACTGTAAACACGAATGACCATGCCTTCCCAGGAACCTGTGATGCTATGGTTTATGATGGTGCAGTTCTTCCTAACATTTTAAAGCCACAAACTTCAAAGACATTTGGTGATTATTATATGAACACATTTCACCCTCACATTTGTAAAGACATTGAAGCTTTTGGATGTCAAAGAATTGATTTCATTTGGGATAGATACGTTACACCAAGTATTAAAATTCAAACTAGAGAGAAGAGGGGAGCAGGAACCAGGAGACAAGTGCTTTCACATGTAACTGTATCTAAAAATTGGCAAGGCTTTTTGAGAAATTCCATTAACAAAGAAGAGCTCTTCAGTCTACTCGGAACCTTAGCTGTAAATACGATCACACACGTATAGGTTAAAACAACATCAGGTGAAGATGTCAAAGGAAATATTAATGCACAAACTTCCCTCATTGGTGTTACTTGTCCTGGTCATGAAGAAGCGGACTCAAGAATAATACCGCATCTCCCATACATGGTGGAAAACGGCTTCAGGAATATTTGCATACGCACTGTAGATACCGATGTCTTAGTTTTAGCAATTGCTTATTTCTTTACCTTGTCAACAGCGGGTCTGGATAAACTTTGGATTGCTTTTGGAACAGGAAAGAATTACAGATTTATTCCGATTCATGCTTTAGCTGAAGCTATTGGAAGGGAAAAGGCTATTGCTTTACCAGGATTTCATGCCTTCACAAGCTGTGATAGCATTCCTAGTTTCACAGGAAAGTCCAAAAATCAACTTGGAAGACATGGATGCTCTTCAAAGAGGTTACTACTGCATTTTCGTTTATCTCACAACCACTAAATTCCATTCCTACTGAAATTTTAGACATTATTGAAAGATATGTAGTACTACTGTACTGTTCAACTAGTGACAACGTAAGTGTTAATGATGCAAGACAAGAGTTGTTCATGACCAAAAATCGTCCACTTGCAAGTCTGCCACCGACTAAGGGTGCATTGCAACAACAAGTATTATGTAGTGCTTTCCAAGCTGGACACATTTGGGGACAGGCAAACAAGCGCGCAATATGTGCACCATCTCCAAACGATTGGGGATGGTGGTTGCATGATGATTCTTGGCAGCTGAAATGGTCGGAGTTACCGGAAATTTCTGATTCCTGCAACGAGCTTATCAAAGGTATGTGCAAAATCTGCAAGAACAAGTGTAGCTGTAGAAATGTTGGTTTATCTTGCACACTATTGTGCAAATGCAAGAACGAATGCGAAAAATGAAGTGGTGTTGGTCTAAACATTCAGCAGCACTTAGACTTTTAAAGTGCGCTTTTTTTTGTTGTTAGTACGAAAGATATATGATTAAACATTTCGTATAAATACATTTACATTTAATATATTTTTGGTGTGCTTACGGGTATATTAAAAGTATTTACAATTTGTGTGTAACCTTTTGTGCGTACCATATTCAACAAAAAAAGCATCTACATTAACATTTAGTTTATTTTGCACATGAAAAATGAAATCCTTGATCTGAAAAACATATAAATCGATATAAGCACTCTTTTGCATGATATATATTACAAAAGGTGTAGCAAAATCAAAACACGGGTAGCTATTTTGAACCGTAGCCGCCGTCTTGAATTATAGTCACTTTGGGAGATGCCTCCCCATCTTATTTTCATTTTATCACAATAAACTACATTCTCACCAAAGGGCATCTTCTTATCACAATTTGCAGTTTTCTCATGATTTCTGTCGTGTAGCCCCTCAACTATTACTATTGCATATATGTTTCATTATTTCTGATATTACAAAAACATTACATAATAATTATAAATTTCTAGATATTTATAATTATTTACAAAGTCAATGGATGTACAATCACAATATATCACAAACGAATAAAAATAAGACATAATTTAAACAAGAAATTGTCTGTTCAATAACCTAAGATTAAACCTTACAAATGCATAATTTATTGAATCAGAAATGATTACTTAAGAAAGGAACTAGAAGTCCAGGCAAATACAGAGAAAATAACTCCATACAAAATGAAATGGAAAAAATAAGGTCCTCAAATAGAAATCCTGAAGAGGCATTACAGTACAGCAATATTACAATATTTAAAGTTTGTCAGTTACTTTCTGAACATATATATTCGTTTCGTTTTCCGCTTTTTGCCTCTTTTTGTGTCTCCTTTTAGTTCGATTAATAGCATGCTATATCATGTTTATGCTTCCGATGTCCTCCCAGTTTCCGATGAAAATGACATGGTAGAACAAAACCATAAAACAAATAAATACCTATTGAAGGCATAAACGTTTTGCTGAATTTAAAAGTTAATAATATTTGCTACAAGTTTTAATAATGAATTTGAAAATTTTAAACAGGTCATTCTGATTGTGAAATATCAACTTAAAGGCTATGGAAAGAGACGATTAACCTTCGTTACGTTTTTTCATTAAAACTAAATAATTTTTTAGTTATTTAAGTCTCTTCGACAAATATGCCAGATTCTTACTTTTATCTGATACATAGTAAACTACTGATAAGTGATACTGTGTTTCAGATTTACTGTGATCACAGTTTTCATAAAACCGTTAAAGCAGTCTGTACATTAACAGAGCGTTTCTTACCGTGTGTAGATCAGGACATTGCCTTAGAATAAAAAGTTCGCGAAAATTGTTGTAATTAAAAAATAAAATAAAATGTTTATTATAAATTAAGTATTTGTCTTTATTAAAGTAAATTTATTTTTTGTAGAGAAAAAAATACATTGCAAACAATCATTCAAAAATATTTTTATTGAATTTAGAATGTGATTTCGTTAAAATCATAACAGCAATATAACAATAAAACAATCATAACAATAAAATATTAGGCCTATATGTTTACGATTGATTTTTTAATGATTTTTTAATTTTTTTTTTTATCAATTTGCAATGAGTTCTCCAAAATAAAAATAGTAATATTTTATATCTAAAATGGGTAATAGTAATAATAATAATAATGAATAATGATAGATATTTTTTTTTTCAAAATACAAAATATTATCAGATACAAAAAGATTCAATAACTCATTTATTAAACCATCAGAAATAATAACACATAAAATTGAATATTTAGAAATGATTATTGTCAAATATTAAAATAACTGCTAAATTCAGTAATTAACTTTGAAAATAAGTTACCTTTTATTTATTTTTTTACAAGAAATTTATATTTCATTGTTTTTTTTGTTTTTTGTTTTCTCCAATCTGTTTTTTTTTTCTTTTACCACAGTTCGTCTGAGGTATTACCGACATTGCAGTGCTACTGTACTGATATCGACGGCGAGAGAGAGAGCGTGTAGTAGTGAACTTACACTTTCATTCGCAGTCACAATTGACTCAATTGCATTGTTTTCCAAATCAAAATGATTCTATATATTTCTAAAAAGAGATTACAATTGTAACTATATTTGTTTTTTGTTTATTTTTTTTTTCACACAAATTATTCGTTGTTGTCTTTAGAATATAAATATTAAAGAAAATAAGTTATCTTCTCTTCTTTAGATATCATGTTTTCTCAAATATATTCGTTTCATCAGACTTCCGCTATATGTCTTCCGCATCTTAACAGTATGTACAGTAATTGAAAACAATAATAATAATAATAATAGCTTTAGTGTAGGCTAAATGGTCCAACCATTTATGATAAGAACATGTTCTAATATAGATCATGCACATTCTACACAACACATTCTACAATGCGCAAACGCACACGGTGACAGATGCAGGAAATGCGACACTACACATGAGACGATCGACCACATAATATCAGGCTGTCCCCTTCTGTCCCAAACAGACTACCTGCACCGACACAATCCCTTAGCGTCGATCGTTCATCAACAGTAGCACACAGACACTCACTTATTGAGAACACGGTCCCATACTACAAGTATACACCACAAAGCATACTAGAGTCAACCTCACATAAGCTGTACTGGGACCGCCCCATTCACACAGACAAAACTATACATCACAACAGACCTGACATTACACTTGTTGATAACGTCAACAAACAGACCTATGTCATTGATATTACAGTGCCTGTCAGCAAGAACATGCAGAAAACTAACACAGACAAGATCAGTAAATACACCGATCTAGCACACGAGCTCCAGAAGCAGTGGAGGCAGGACCGAGTACGTGGTGTACCCATCGTCCTGTCCGCCACTGGTCTGGTGCCTCACACATTGCACCACAGCCTCAGCACGCTAGGACTTCATAAAAACTCTTATGCACAACTCCAGAAGGCTGTGATACTGAACACAACACGCATAGTTAGGAAATTTATGGACACAAGCACCCATCCCTTACAATTCTTCCAAACTTTTTTTTTCTTTTTTTTTTTTTTTACACTTGGCAATATGTGCTTTGGTTCTTGACCCGCCATATTGTCTTAGCTGGGGAAACCCATGGTTTGAAACTTTTTTGAGATAATAATAACAATAATAATAATAATAATAATAATAATTAAAGGAACTTACACATCGCATACATCAACTACAAGAAGGCATTTGACTCAGTCCCCCATTGTTGGCTTTTACACACTTGAACTTTACAAAGTACACCCCAAGAATATGGCATTCTTGGATGCCACGATAAAGAGTTGGAGCACAACATTACACCTACGCACTTTCAACACCTCCATCACTACAGTCCCCATTCCCATAAGGAGAGGTATTTTCCAAGGAGACTCCTTGAGTCCTCTTTGGTTCTGCCTCGCCTTGAATCCATTAAGCCACATGCTAGACAACACAAAACACGGTTATAGGATTACCTCGGCACTCTGACACCATACAAAATCACACACTTACTCTACATGGATGAGATTAACTCTACACCACAAACAACGCACAACTTACTAATTTACTACAAGTCACAAAACAGTTCACCAAAGACAATGGGATAGAATTTGGAATCGACAAAGGCCGCAATCTACATAAAACACGCGGGAAGACTTCGAATTTGGAGGGTTTGAACTGGACCATGGGTTGGCCATCCAATCCATGGAAGAGGGAGAGACCTACAAATATGTGGGCTTCCAGCAAGCGTCATTGACAACGCAAACATCAAAAACGCACTCAACAAAACATACCGTGCTCGCGTACACAACATCCTCAAACACAACTCAATGCCAGAAATAAAATTAAAGCCATTAACACTTTTGCCGTCCGCACACAAACATATTTGTTCGGCATAATTCCATGGACAAACACTGAACTCACTTGAAGCATTACAACGTACAAAACGAAATACATTCACGAAACACAACAAGCACCACCCCAAGTCCGCTACGGAAAGGATGACTCTTCCCCGCAAGGAGGGAGGCCGAGGACTCATCAATCTCATCACCCTATAAGAAAAACAAGTACACACACTTAGGGAACACTTCCACCAAAGAGCACAACACTCCTCTCTTCACTCAGCCATTGTCAAGGCTGACACACACTTCACACCCCTGGACCTCGCAACCCTTCTCTAACACTCACCACCCCCGACACCCACACACAGCAGCTGCGTGAATCATTGGCTCATAAGGAACTCCATGGCAGACATCGCCACGAATTCAGCCAGCCTCATGTCGACATGAAAGCGTCGAAAAGATGCTGACGAGCGGTGAGCTGTTTGGGGAGACCGAAGGATTCATGATCGCGATACAGGGCCAAGTCATCCCCACATGCAACTACAAGAAACACATTCTACACGATGCAAACACACACGACGACAGATGCAGGAAATGCCACACTACGCATGAGACGATGACCACATATAATAATATCAGATTGTCCCCTTCTCTCCCAAACAGACTACCTCCATCGACACAATCAGGTAGCGTCGATCGTTCATCAACAGATAGCACACAAACACTCACTTATTATGAATACGGTCCCA
>JAFIDM010094400.1:0-16887 GCA_023159025.1 Thereuonema tuberculata
GTCAAGCAGATCGAACTGACCGATGCCACTCATGTTGAGGCTTATATAAGCGTACCTGATGACGTCTGTTGTCTGTCACTGGGTGGCTGTCAGTATACAAATTTATTATTATAATTATTATATCGATTGTTCCCCTTGAGGAGAGCGATTGAACTTGAGTTCATGATTTCATCTCTGCTTGTTGTTCCTCTTTTCCTCCCAGAATCTCTTCATCCTCTCGGAATGCTCTTTCTTCCGTTCCTCCGTCCATTTTTTCCCAGGTTTTCGCGATGTTCCTTGCTTAAATTTTACATTCATGATTTTATTCCGGCACTCCGTGCGGTCATCGACATTCTCTATGTTAATCTGTTGTAGGTCTCTCTGGACCTCTTTCAGCCATTCTGTGCCACATTTACTCTCTGTTATGATATCGAGTAGTTTCTTTACCACTCTGGTGTTTTCCATTCTATAGATATGTGTGTAGAATTTTGCTTGGCGTTTCCTGATTTCTTCTGTTATTGTGTTGGTCTTTTGATAGAGTTCGCTCTGAGGTCTCTTCATCCAAATGCCGTTTTTATTAATTGCCCCGTAAATCTTCCTGAGAATTTTTCGTTCCTGCTTTTCTATTTCCCTAATTTTGGAATGACCGTCGATTACCATAGTTTCAGCTGCATAGGTTGCTTCAGGAAGGATCACTGTTTTGTAGTGCCCTTATTTTGCGTCTGTTGAAATACATTTCTTATTATAGTGAGTCCATGTTAGCCTGTAGGCCTTCTGGAGTTTGATGACTCTTTGTTCATTGGCGATTCGGTTTAGCCCTGAGGATTGTATGGTTTCACCAAGGTATTTAAAATGGCGAACTTGTGCGATTTTACCGTATTTTGTGATTAAAGGAGATTTATTTTCTGACCGCCTTTCCATATATTGGGTTTTCTCGTAAGAGATTTGCAATCCGGTTTTTTGTGCATTTTCATGTAATTTTTCCACTGCGTGAATTGCTTCAGTTCTGTTGTTTGTGATAATTGCAATATCGTCCGCGAACGCGAGGCATTTGATTTTAAATCGATTCCTTTTCTTGATATCAATTTGGATGCCCTTTACGTGAGGTTCCCATTCCCTTATGATCTTTTCTAGAACAATATTGAAGAGGATTGGGGATAGTCCGTCCCCCTGTCGGACTCCAGTTTTTATTTCGAAGGGCTCTGATATTTCGCCCATGAATTTCACTTTGGACGTTGTTCCTGTAAGTGTCTGTTCTGTGATTTTTCGAGTTTTTCGGTCGATCCCGAATTCTTCCATGATTTTGAAGAGGGTTTCGCGGTCTACTGAATCATACGCTTTTCTGAAGTCGATGAATGTAATTACTGAATTTCTGCATTTCCTAATTTGTAATATCGTTTTTAAGCTCCAGACCTGTTCAGCACATGAGCTCCCTTTTCTGAATCCGGCCTGGTACTCGCCAATTAGTGGATTCGCTTGTTGTTAGAAATTTAGATGCTATACTCTTAGACGAGAACCATACCATCTTTATTTTGAAAAAAAAAAAGAATACATTTTACTTTACACAATCAAATAGCTGTCCAAATAATTACTTTTAAATTATTCAATGTTTTTTTCAATTCTGCAATTGAAAAATGGCATTATTTAAACGGAAAAAAACGAATCTTAAAATTTAAATATTATAACACAGGCTGCAATGAAAAAATTGTTTGAAAAGTAAAAGCTGATTGTTTTACGAAGTAATGAATTTAAAATAAAAGTAAGCGAAAAATTAAAATAATATACACTATTGCTTTTATTTAATAAAATGTCTTAATAAAATAATAACGTGAGCTTCAGGAAATAGCGAGTCCAAACTTTTTTTCACTGAATTGAATTGAATGATTTAGACATAGGACTTCCTAAAGACTCCTTCAGAAGTATTTGGCTCTAAACTGAAGGAAAAGAAATTATTGGCTCCTGGGCTTTCTTTTTCATGGTTTGAAACAGAGAAAAAGATTTCATTCCATACTTTTATCAAGCTAATGATTTCATTTACTGCAGAAATATCGCTGAACTGTTGAAGATGTTTAATTTACAATATTTTGTGAACGAATACGGAAGTGTTTTATTGATTTGACTAAAAGAAATCTCAAAGATGTTCTTCTTCATAACACTAGCACATATGCCTCAGTACTAGTAACACATTCTGAATATAACGAGAATTTAACCTTGTTTCTCATCAAACTGAAGTATCATGGTTGGACCATACCGGGCAATTTTAAAGTATTTTGAATGCTGATAGGACATCAGGAAGGATACGCCAAGTACCCTTGCTTGTTGTGAGAATGGGACAGCAGAGATAGGGAATTGGATAAAAAAAAATCGAATGGCCAATAAGGAAACAAAAATATAGTTCGGAAAACTTTGGTTGATACAAAGAAAGTCCACCTGCCTCTAATTCATACGAAGTTGGAATGAATAAAACAATTTGTAAAGGCACTACTTAAAGGAGGCGAGTGAAAATGCCTGTGCAACAAATTATCAGGACTATCAGAAGCAAAGCTAAAAACAAGTGTTTTCGTCGGTCCAGATGTTCGGAAAGATGAAGCATTTGAAACGAAAATCAAAGAAAATCAACGAAAATCAAAGAAAAAGTGTTAAGGAATTATTATCAGTTTCTTAGAATTACGAATATTTTAAAAAGAATTAAGTTCTACAAATGTCAATTTTTTTTTTTAGCAACATACGTAAACATGTTCCAGAAAACTAAAACTAAAACATTTTTCCAATAAGTCAATTTCTAAACTTAAAAATATTGATGAAAAACTTTCTATATATATAGAAATTAACAATGCCTCTTTTTTGTATAAAATAATGAAGAAACGACACAGAAATGAAAGAGCTTTCATTGGTGAGAGTCTGGGACGGTCGTTTGGTTTTTTTGATGGACTCAGACCCACTCACGAGATAAAACGCTGAGATAGTGCACAGGTGATAAGGGATTCCCGCACCCGGCTGTGGTCCAAAATAAAACACATTTCAAAAAGAAACCAAAAGAGTCAAAACTTCAAATCCTGGCCCGAGGAACCGTCAGGCACTAAGGAATTTGAATATGAAGAGCCAAGGCTGAACCCAACCTGGTTTCATATAAACAAAAGATTTAACATACGGTACCAGAAATTATTAATTTTTCATTTGTGTATCATTTTTGTATGCTTTTATATTAACTAGTTGCAACCCGTGAAATATTCATGGAGTAAAACAAATTCCACATTTTTGAAATACCTTGAAATATTTCACGGAATAAAATGCATAAACCATGCTCCATTCGATATATTTGTAGCCGAAATTTGTGCATTCAATACAAATTCTACTTATAGATTTTGTCATTTATTACCCAGACATTCAAAATAAGCTGTCATTCTCATGTCTCATTCTCATATTTTCAGCATGATGGTTATAATTTCGTGCTTTTCCTTGTTGAACATTTCTTGATAGTTCATTGATGAAAATAAAGAACTGAAAACTTATAATACTATTTGTCAACATGTAGATTGATGAATTATTTAATTCAGAAAAATCTCTTTATACACGATGTTTTGTGTATAAGGGTAAATCTACAGAAAAACTGCAATTTCAGTCAAAAATTTTTGAGATTTTAAATTATAAGATTTCCTTTTCAAAAAAATTGAAATGATTGCTTTTGACATTCTTACATCCATGATATATGTGGTTCAGGTCAATGCATTTTGGTTATTTTTAAAAGAAAAAAAAAAGTGATGGTAGGCTATGTCCACAGAAGTGACTTGTGTTGATAACGATGCCGAATTTTAATATAAATTATATTCAAAATAGTGAATTTACGTGGGAAAAACTATGAAATAAATAAATAGAAGACTATAATTTATGAATTAAAAGAACTTTTTATCAAAAGAGTAAATCATATACAATAAAAATGAGTCAGACTGTAAATCTTAAACGTCTATAAAAATATAAATATGTAATTATATATATCATATCTTATATATATTTATATAATTATAAATGTCCTTATTGGCATTTAACAAAGACTGGAAGTGAAAGTCTTCGTGAAAAACATAGTATCCTCTATTGTTGATGATCATCACTTCCATGGACCCCAAATGTACACAGAAGTGATGTCCACGGAAGTGACGAATACTAATGTTTCTAGACCCATGTGCTCTTCATTTTGAGGTTAGGAACACGTGTCATTCATAAAATTAAGTTTACCATATTTCAATTATCATGCCTAGAAATAATCATTTTTCCATAGAAAAATTAGATTGTAAACAAGACCACAGAAGTGATGGGATGAGCTGTGAAAATTACGAAAAATGAATAAAAAGGTAATATTTTCCTGACAAATGTGCGACTCAGACGAATAAAATCAGTTCCCAATCCAAAATTGCCGTGTAAACTTTTGTTTTAAGTGAAATGGAAGACAACTAGTGCATCGGGTGGATTTTTTAGAAGTTTAGGAA
This sequence comes from Thereuonema tuberculata, assembly GCA_023159025.1. Classification (NCBI taxonomy): domain Eukaryota; kingdom Metazoa; phylum Arthropoda; class Chilopoda; order Scutigeromorpha; family Scutigeridae; genus Thereuonema; species Thereuonema tuberculata. Next base: position 4,464 of record JAFIDM010094400.1, read on the forward strand.
TGTCCACAAAAGCGATGGCTAACCTTGTGACAAGACTTGAGGTTGCCAAAAAATTTTACTGATAATTCGAAAAAAAACTTCACTCAATATAATGTTAAATTTATCTATTTTCTGATATCACAATATTTATATTATTTGAAAAATATTAAAAAATAAAGCAGTTTGGATCTTTAGAATCTATCCAACTGTAGATTGTGACAGTCCACGGAAGTGACGAATCACGTTCTGTGGACAACCTTTTTTTTTGGAAATTCCATAAAATTTACTAAAAAAAATATACTAAACTGTGGTATATTTTATACTTCAATGTGTGATTTTGAAAAATGGCAAATATTTTCAATCATTTTCAATTTATTGCTCTGTGACACGAATTACTGGTTTTCCGTAGATTCACCCATAAACATTATTATTGTTCAATTTTAATTGTTCATAAAGTTTTCCTTGGAGACTTGTTTCGGAGATATTGACTTTAATGTTTTCGCGCCTAATCCAAATTTTGTTAAAATAAAAAAAAACAAAATACAAAATTGATTTACCAGTTTCAACAATAACAATAAGGAATGCTCAACAGCCAATAACAATCATTCTTCTCGGGCAACAATGACGGCACATGTTCCCCTAATATGTCTTTATTAAATTCAGTAGGAATGAGCAGCTATCCCAGAATTCCATGGGAATACAGCCGATGCTGTGAAATTTTCTAACAACCGAGGTTTTACAAACTCTCTGATAAATTCTGACGCATGAACTTCATGCATTTCAGTACAAACTTCATTTATGTGTGAAAGAAAATCTCAATACTCTGATAATAATTGTGTAATCGCGCAATGTCGAGTATTAATGGGGTGAATAGTAGGAACGCCATTTCTACAAATGGGCGTCACGTCAAGACTAACGTGTTCCAACGCTGCACTGTGATTGGTTATTTCTCCGACTCTCTCCGCTTTGATGACAAACAAACGTACATCCGTACAGTTTTTGCCTCTGAATATGTTGATTTCTGGCACTTTAAATCGTTAAATTTTCTCTTTTTTTTTCTTTAGTAGTCAGATATTCACTGAAGTTTCAAAAAAACTGGGTTTCCTGTTTAGTATCGCATTTGGAAGATGGCAGAAAAACGACTTGACAAGGACTCATGATCCCTCTGCAGCATTGTAGGTACAGTGCACACAATATATCTTGCAGAGCGGCCCACAATTCCATAATATCGCTGGTGATGCATTCCTGGCTTTGTTCGATGGCTTTTAAATCCGGCGAACGCAGGGCCCAAGGCATGATAATAACTCGGAGGAATAATCCTCCATCCATAAGTGGGTGATTGTGGCCTTGTGCGGTGGTGCATTATCCTTTTGAAAGAGACCGGTCGGGGTAAATGCAGGACATGAAGGGTCTAAATATCCGCAGGGATGATAATGTAGCGGCTAACTGTCCGAGAAGTCTGGAGACGTATGTGGTTCTATGGCAGCTGAACATACCCGTATGTTTCCCTTCAAGGAGCGATAATGGTAGTCCATATACAGCACGGGTTTTCCTGAACTGCCTCATGCAATTTTGACTACTGCTACTGGATGATTAACGTCTTGGCAATGAGTGTATTCGAAAAATATGCTTGAACTTTTTAAAGAATGATTATATTTTATATGAATTGTATTTTGAAAATGAAGTAATTAAACTATTTTATTTAGCTAGTGGGAATCTACAATATGCTTATTTTCATCCTTTAAATTGACTGTAGAATTCCATAAACTTTCCCCTTACAATTGTAATATTTTTTGGTAAAACGCATTTAGATTTCATTTTGCGAAAAAAAAAAAAAAAAGTATTTTTTTATTTTTTTTTTATTTTAAGTTATATATACTTCATACAGATATTGAAGAAAAGAAAATATTTATTTTTATTGATAAAGAGAAGATGTTTCGAAAACAAAAAATTGCAAAAATAACCTTATAATTAAAATATTTAGTAGCTTTTGAATTTGTAAAGATATAGAGATATAGCTAAAGATATATATACAGATATAAAATTCAATGATTTAAACTATGTGATAACAAGAAAAAATATTTATTTTTATTATCTGCCCAGAAATGAGTTTAAATTTTATAACAAATTGAAAGAATAATTATAGTTTGTCTGACGAGAAAGACAGAAATAAAAATTCACCCTTTATTTTTGTATTGTGGTATCTATGAAATGGTTTCAGCAAAAAAAAATTCTTAGTTTTAGGATAATAATATATTAATATATTATTACATATTTTAAATCATTGAATTTTATATCTGTATATTTATCTTTAGCTGTATCTCTATATCTTTACAAATTCAAAAGCTGCCAAGTATTTAATGTCACTCAAATCAGGTAAATTTTCATTACATCAAAACTCACCCAAAATAATTAATTTTTAATTAACATTCTAAAGTAATTTCTTGACAGGATCACTGTATGGAAAATATTTCAAATATTAAATTTAGATAATCTCTTACCATTAATATGTCTGTTTTATTTCTTTTTCTTTATATAATTTTATAAAAAAAAGATATATTATGATTGACTTTTTTTTGTAATATCATTAACTTTTTTCCTAATATTTAATATTATCATTATACATCTTAATTTCAAATATTAACAGAGAAACTCTGTGTTGCTGTTTAGTGTTGAGATTCCTTTGTGTGAAAATGATACCAAACATTTTTTATTTAATTTTCTTTTCTCTCTGTTGACATATTCCTTCTCTAAACTCAAAATTGTTTAAAATCACTAATTTGTCATTTTTATATTTTATAGTAAAATTTTTTTTTTTTTAAGAACAAAATGTTCATTCTTACTACTTTAAGAAGAAACTACTCACTTTATTTGATTTGTTTTATTAAGCTTTCTAATACTTAATTAACTGGCTTTTGAATACTTTCATTAGACTTCTTTTATCTTATTTAATTCGTTTGAATTGTAGGATTTTTAAATCATTAATATTCACATTTTTAACTCTTTTTGATATAAAAACCTCATCAAGAAGCAGTTGATTCCACCCTGTAATATAGATTCCACTTGAGTTGTTTAACGATTGCAACTTAAACTATTTCAATTTGTATATTTCCAAATAAATTACATAAATTATTCATTTTAATTTACCTATAAATTATTAATAAATTCGAAAATTAAGTTCAAAGTAAACCGGATTTTATAGACTTTTTTTTTTGAAGGTTCCAACTACTATTGACAGACGGCGCTGTTTCGGTAATTTCAGAGGAGAAGAAATATTCAAAAATAGTTAGTTATAAAGGAGCTTGAAAGAAGAATCTTTAAAAAGAAAAAATAACCAATAAATAGAGAACTTAGTATTTTGGAACTTTAAACGAAGATTTTGAACAATGAATATACTAAAGGGAATAAACTTCCGGAAGAGCCATTGTTGTTTTCAACTATCTCCGTAATTGCTATGTGGAAAACAGGAAGCGTCAACAGAGGGCTTTCTTTTAATTGGCATAATTTTTTAATTTGAATATATTGAAGAAAAAGCCAGAAGACCAAAAACGAGCGGTTTTTGAAGAAAAAGAAGTCGGTTTTAGGTGAAGAGAAAATGAAACGAGTTGTTGGGTAATAATTTGTCAATAGATGGCGTCACATTCGCGTGTAAAAAGTCTATGGAGAATTCCAAATAATCTCTGGAGGTTGAAATGAGCAGATTTCCATATTGCGCTTGTTTAAAAAAAATTACGACATGATAAAACTAATTATTTGGATCTTTGACAGTCTTGAATTAAGAAATAAATCGTTAGTCTGGGGTTTATTCATGTTGTTTATTCCGAGCAACTGGTGACCGCCCTGTGAGATGGAGAAGGGGTGGGTGGGGACAGCGAAAAAAAAGGGAAGAGTCCTTGGGGACAATTTCTTAATTGACAATTTCTTAATTTCTTTATTTTATATATTCACGTTAATTACTATTATTATTATTTTATTTTTATTTTAATTAATTTTTTTCTTTTTATTTTTTGATACATTCTTCTTTACTTTCCTTTCATGTCATAGCTTGATCCTTTTTCTTTTTTTCTTCACCATGGTATCACCACCACTCTATGAATATCAGTTATTTTTGCTCGTTCATTTTGCCTTTTTTCTCTCATGTTACTTATTATTTCATCTCATGTATTCCTATATAAATAAATCGTGTGAATTATTATTATTATTATTACTGTTATTAATATTATTAATTAATTACCAATCTTCCAACTTCCATCAATCAATTTCCCCACTTTTTCATTTATTTATATTTATATACATATTAATTATTTTATTTTATTTTATTTTATTTTCCAAATTTTCCCCACTGTTGCTCTTGCTTTCTTTAAATATAACCTGTTTTTGAATTCCAATTGACCAATTGAGTTCGCCACCGGTCACGCACTCTCCCCCACGCAATTAAAAAAATGGACTCAAGGACTCTTCCCTTTTTTTCACTGTCCCCACCCACCCCTTCTCCATCTCACAGGGCGGTCACCAGTTGCTCGGAATACACAACATGAATAAACCCGAGACTAACGACGGAAGTTGCTCGTTGTGCACTCATTTTGATTGGATTGATATTTATACATCTCCCGAAGAAGGCCCGAGGCACCGGGCCGAAATATCGACATCATATCTCATCCCGGAGTGAGGAAATCCCTCAAAAAAAGGAGCTATATAGTAATTCAAAAGAACTTTAATCAAGATAAACTTTTTAAAGTTTTTTTTGTGTCTTCGAAAGTGTTAACTGTTGGCATATAGTAATAATAGTATATTAATAAAGAAACATTGAAATATAAATTTCTTGTAAAAAAAAAATAAATGGTTACTGATATTTTCAAAGTTAATTACTGAATTTAGCTGTTATTTTATTATTTTACAATAATTATTTCTAAATATTCAATTTTGTGTGTTATTATTTGAGATAATTTAATAAATAAGTTTTCGAATCTTATTTATATTGGATAATATTTTGTATTTACAAAATAAAAATATATCTACCTACCTTTATTTAATATTATTATTATTATTACCTTTATTTATATATATAATATTACTATTATTATTTAGGTAAACTAATTGCAAATTTCTAAAAAAAGGACTGAAAAAAAATATCATCATTAAAAAAACATCAATTGTAAACATATAACATTTTATTGTTGATGTTACTCACATATTGCTAATATGGTTATAACGAAATCATACTATAAAGTCCAAAAAAATATTTTTTGAATTATTCTTTACGATATATTTTATTCTCTACAAAAAATAAATTTAAGGTAATAACGCAAATAGATAATTTATATATTTCATTTTATTTTTTCAATAATTTACGGAACCTTTTTTTTTCAAAGGTGATGTTCTGATCAAAACAGGATTAGAAACACCCTGTTACTCAACTGAATATTTCAGTTTTATGAAAGCTGTTATCACTACTAAACTGAAACACAGCATTGTATATCATTTGTTTTGTATTAGATAAAATTTCATCTTTGACATATTTGTCATATAGAATTAAACAGGTAAAAAACATTATAAGTCATTTTACATTGTGTCCCGGTTAAGCGGCACATTTCATGGCCTTTAAGTTGATATTTCACTACCAGGATGACCTGTTTTAAGTTTTAAAATTTCATATTAAATCTTAGAGCAAATATTGTTAACTTCTAAATAGAAGAAAAACATTAAGCAGTTCATAGGTATTTATTTGTTTTATGGTTTTGTTCTAACATGTCATTTTCATCGGAAAATAGAATTTTTTTTAAAGAAATGTTAGCGTAAAAGTTCTTCAAGATGTCTATTGGACGCTATTACTTGAACTATAAGGAGCCACAAAAAAGAGGCAAAAAACGTAAAACAAAACGAATAGACATGTTTAGAAAGTAACTGACAAAACTTTAAACATTGTAATATTGATGAACTCATCAGGAATTCTGTTTAAGGACATTATTCGTTCCATTTTATTTTGAATTGTTTTATTTTCTCTGTATTTTCCTCGACATCTAGTTCCTTTCTTAAGTAATCATTTCTGATTCAATCTGTTCTTATGCATCCTTTCACATGTCTGAGACATTTCATTTATGATGCTTGTGTTTGGTTAATTCTGTTTTCCCTGTGTCCAGCACTATTTCAATGTTGATACTTCCATTACCTCATAAAACTTCCATTACCATGTCTTTAGTTTGTTTGTTTGTTTGTTTTTTTCCTTTCTAAGAACTTGTGCCACATATTCTTTGAAAGTTGTTGATTTTGTTCACTGTCTTTGTCTTTTTCGGAAGTAATGTTATATTGGAAATGTGAAACTTGCTCTGCGATTTCCAATGACAAATTGAAAATAATTTTATATTCTTATTGGTTAACATCCAAGAATGTTTTTGTTTTTTTGATTGATATTTTTATATTATACGTGGAACTGAATTTGGCTTGTAGACAGTTCTTTGAAGTCTATCTTTACTAACATATATTCACCTAATCGTCTGTAAATAGAGTTATATTTAAGTAACATTGAGCTCTGGAAAAAGAACTAAGGAAGAGACTAGTGAAGTGCTTTGTGTGGAGTGTGGCATTGTATGGGGCAGAAACATGGACATTACGACGCAGTGAAGAGAAACGACTAGAAGCATTTGAAATGTAGATATGGAGAAGAATGAAGCATGTGTAATGGACAGACAAAATAAGAAATGAAGCTGTGCTAGAAAGAGTGGGTGAAGAAAGAATAATGCTGAAACTGATTAGGAAGAGAAAAAGAAACTGGTTGGGTCACTGGCTGAGAAGAAACTCCCTAATGAAGGATGCACTGGAAGAAATGGTGAACGGTAAAAAAGTTCGAGGCAGAAGAAGATTTAAGATGATCGACAACATTATGGTAAATGGATATTATGTGGAGACGAAGAGGAAGGAAGAAAATAGGAAAGATTGGAGAATGCTGGGTTTGCAGTGAAGGACCTGCCCTTGGCAGAGAACTATTTGATTGATTGATTGATTGATTGATTGATTGATTGAGCTCTCATTTTTATACTTGCTGATACTTTTTCTCTGTATTTATGATTGATTATTACACTCTTGTCTTATTCCTTTATGCTAATTCTTTTGTTTTCTTTCTCAATAATAATTTTGGACTTTCCTAAATGCTTTGCATGCTTATAATAGATGTGTAAACTACTTTTTTCCTTTGTATAGCACAGTTTTTAATTGATATTATCAAATGCTTTGTTATTACCGATATATGCTAACAGAGTTGTATCAATTTCGTTTTAATAATTTTCTAAACACTTTTTTAAACATATATAAAACCTACTTTTAAAAATGTTTTTTTTTTATCTTTCAACAGTTGATGGATGATTCACATGAGTTTTTGGAACAACAGTGCAGCATATCAAATCCGGCCTAATATGGCGCCCAGTAGGCCGGATTACTGAAAAGCCGGACTACTGAGAGTATTCTTATGGACCACTCCCAAAGCATGTATTTTCTAACTCTAAAAACTACGGGCCATACAACAAAATGTCATAGAAATTGTCATCTTAATATGAGGGCGCTTGGCTGCGGGTTGGAGGTGGCGGGTTCGTTTCCCGGCCTCGGCAGAGAGCGGAATTTTTCCTTGCTTCTTTCTTCTCCAAACGGCGTCGGGCTGACCTCCCGATCTCAATCTAGTCCTGTTGGTCTCGAAACGCTGGGAGCCTTACCTCCCGCGCTCCCAAGGGCCTGCATGGCTTATTTATGGGATTGCTTTAATTTTTTAATTTGTATACTATATATATTTATATATATATATATATATATATATATACACATTCCTTCCTTTATCAAATTTGACCAACTAGGGACCACGGAACAAGTTCAACCTGACATTGTCAGGGCGAAGCTAGTGAAAGATATATACAGATTATATTTATGTAAATAAAATTTAAATATTTATATTTATATATTATTTTGGTAATATGGGGCTTATCGTCAACGACAAAACAGCTCCCTCTACCACGTAAACACGACAGTTGTGGACATTCATTGTTTGACAAAAAAAGTTTGCTTTAATGTGCCCTAACACCCCTTAAAGTTTGTCCTATGAATTTAGAATCACCCTGTATATTGAAGTCTTATTATAACATCATTTAGAAACAATAGTTTCAAGTTCATTTTTAAATACTGAATGAATATTTAACATTCTTTTAATAATGTTCAGATTAAAAAAACAGTAGTTATCTATTAAGTATCTAAAAAAAACAAGTACCTGTGATCACAGGTTTGCTAATTTAATATAAAGATATTATCGTGGGTGGAATATGATTTGCTAAATTGTGTCTGATTTTCTTCTAAAGCTTTATTTTTCGAAATTCAGTTTCCCTATATTATTTTTAATTATCTCTTAAGATTTTGAAAGAAGTATTTAAAAGGGTTATTCCTATACAATTTTTCAGAAGTTCTTTATCTCCTTTTTTGAAGAAATGGATAATATTTCGTTCTCGCTATTTATCTGAATTTGTTCGAAATCCCATATTTGTAATCAAACCTATTTGTAATCTATTATTACTTTTTGTATTGTAAGTTTTACAGAATTTCATTATGAATCCTATCAGTTCATGGAACTTTATTATGTTTTAATTTTACTAATATTTTATCTCATTTACGTGTACAAGTTTATTATCCATTACATTTGTATCTATTATATAAAGTACTTTTCTTTTCCAATATCCCTTTTCACCTTATAATTCACATGTGTTTCCTTTCCTAATTACTTAATACAAAACATCTCCATAACTTGTCAATTCATGTGTTCCTCAAATTCCCTTAGTAAAATTCCCTTTAAGTCCCGAAATATTTATCAAAATGCAGTACGTGTTTCTTTGAAATTTTTTTCTATATTTTTATATACATAGCCCTCTTCTATTCTTTACAGAATTTATTTACACTTTTTCTTTTTATTTAGATACAGTAATATTTTTCTTTTTTAACTTTATCTTTTTCTTCTTTTCTTCACATTCTTCATTAAACCAACCTAATCTAATTAATTTAAGCCTACTTTAAACTCCCTTATTTTTTTCTTTTTTTTTTCAATTTCTAAATATTCAGTTTACAAATTATTATATTTCTTATCTTTTTCTTTCTTCTTTTTAATCTCGTCCCCTATTCCTTTATCCGTAAAATGTTTTCGTATTACAGAGGAATTAATAATAAGACAAGTGAATATTTAATTTTGACCTTAAACATAAATTTAAGGACAGCCTATAAAAATAAAGAAATATAAAAATGAATATACTAAAAGAAAGATAGGAAAAAAAAATCCACGAAGACATTTAGAAAGAAAAAGAGAAAATAGAGATTCGAACTGACAACCTTTAGTATTTGAGTACAAGACATTAAGCATCAAGCTTTAGCTGACAACTGAAATGAGATGCATTTCTAACATTTAAGCTAATACCGGAAATTCCAATGACAATAATGGCAAACATTTGGAACATAGGGTGCGCTAACGCCTGAAACAAATCCTATTCCTATGTTGTTGGTGATGGTGTTTCTCCTTGTTTGGACGTTTATTTCACTGATATCTCAAAATCCCAGTTACTAACAGTTCCTGAAACAGTAAAGACTTCTAGCGGCAGTATGATGAAACGAATATATTTGAGAAAACATGATATCTATAGAAGAGAAGGGAACTTATAAATATTAAATACATACTTCTAATATAGAAGGAGACGACGTCGCACTGATCACATAAAATTAAAAATTAAAAATTAAAACATTTTGTACATATTTCTAAAGGTATCATGTTTTCTCAAATATTTCTGCTAAATATAAATATTTTAGGAAATATTTTAGCAGGAATGAGAATGACACCTTCAGAAAACTAAACTAAAAACAAAATACACATTAAAAATAATGTAAACGAAATTCTTGTTCTGCCCTCCGGTAGCTTCAAAGAATTATCGATGCCCATTGTAAAGAAAGAGAAAACGCACCTAAAATATATAAACACATTTAAAAGAATCAGAATGCTGGGAATAAATCGAAACATTGAAATATAAATTTAATTTAAAAAATAAATAAAAGGTAATTGAAATTTTTAAAGATAATTACTGAATTTAGTCGTTATTTTAATATTTTACAAAAATCATTTCTAAATATTCAATTTTATGTTATTATTTGAGATAATTTAATAAAGAGTTTTCGAATTTTATTTATATTTGATTATATTTTGTATTTAGAAAAAAATATATCTATCATTATTCAATACTATTATTACTATTATTATATATTAAATATTACTGTTTGGAGAACTGATTGCAAATTGTTACAAAAAAAATTTAAAAAATCATTAAAAAATCAATGGTCAACATATAATATTTTATTGTTGACTCACATATTGCTTTTATGGTTCTATCGAAATCACATTATAAAGTCAATAAAAACTTTTTTGAATGACTCTTTACGATACATTTTATTCTCTAATTTTAATTTAATAAAGAGAAATACATAATTTATATTTAAGCATTTTATTTTATATTATAATTACAACAATTTTCGCAGACGTTTCATTCCCAGGTAATGTCCTGATCAAAACACGGTTAGAAACGCTGTGTTACTGCACTGACTGCTTTAACAGTTGTATGAAAGCTGAGATCATTGTGATTCAGAAACACAGTCTCATTTATCACTAGTTTTGTTTTATATCAGAAGAAAATAAGTCTCTGACATATTTGTCGAAGAGACAATTATAATTAAAAAATTATTAGCTTTTTAATGGAATTCGTAACAGTTAGGCGTCTCTTTCCATTGTGTCTAAGTTGCTATTTCATAAACAAAATGACCTGTCAAAAAATTTAAAATTTCAGATTAAAACTTGGAGCAAATATTATTAACTTTAATATTCAATAAAACCTCTTCACGGTCGATAGGTATTTATTTGTTTTATGGTTTTCGTTCTACCAAGTCATTTTCATCGGAAACATATTTGTTTTAAAGAGATGTTAACAGCATGCTATTAATCGAACTAAAAGGAGACACAAAAACAGGCAAAAACGGAAAACGAAACAAATATATATGTTTAGAAAGTAACTGACAAACTCAACATTGTAATATTGCTGTACTGTAATGCCTCTTCACGATTTCCATTTGAGGACCTTAATACAAAATGAAATGTGTTATTTTTTCTGTATTTGCTTGGACATCTACTTCCTTTCTTAAATAATCATTACTGATTCAACCCGTTCTTATGCATCCTTTCACATGTCTTAGAAATATCATTTCTGATGCTGATATTTGGTTAATTCTTTTTTCCGTGTGCCTAGCATTATAATCAATAGTATTACTTCCATTACGTCATAATATTTTCATTACTATGTCTTTAGTTTGTTTGTTTCTTTCTTCTCCTTTTTAAGAACTTGTGCTACATATTCTTTGGAAGTTGTTGATGTGTTCGCTGTCTGTCTTTTCCGGAAGTAACGTTTCATTGGAAATGTGAAACCTGTTCTGTGATGTTCAATGGCAAATTGAAAATGATTTTATTTTCTTATTACTTAACTTCCAAAAATGTTTGTTGTTTTTTGATTGATATTTTTTAGTTATACGTGGAACGGAATTTGGCTTATAGAAGTTCTTTGAAGTCTGTCTTTATTAACATATAATCGCCTGATTGTCTATAAATTATTATATATTATAAAAGTGTTATACTGTCTGTCATTATCGTAAGACTTTAAGTTTTTGCAATTTTGTGAGCTAACTATAAGAGATAGATTGGTCATGCAAAGGGTAGGGCTTTTTAAGACAAACAAAATGACAAACATTTTAATGCATTTGTCTTTATTAAATTAAATTTATTTTTTTATAGGGAATAAAATGTATTGTATGTGAAATATATCGTAAAATATATCGTATCATTCAAAAATGTTTTTATTGACTTTGTAATGTGATTTCGTTATAACTACAATAGCAATATGTGAGTAACATCAACAATAAAATATTATATGTTGACCATTGATTTTTTAATGATTTTTTTAATGAAGAACACAAAAACTACAACACATCTTTTAAATCTTCAATATTTCTGTTCTCTAATCGAGAACTTTCTTCAGGAACGTAAATAGAATGGGAAAAAACAAAAAATGTTGATCACAGATTTCATAAAACTGTTAAAACAGTCAGTGCAGTAACAAAGCGTTTCTAACAGTGTTTTGATGTCATTGCCTTGGAATGAAAAGTCTGTGAAATTTGTTGTAATTAAAAAGTAAAATAAAATGTTTATATATAAATCCAAAACACAAAACTTGAAGCTGGTGGTCTTCAAATTTCGTAAAGCAAAGATTTCATTCCATCATTTGCAATTTAGAATTCAGAAAGTATAGAATATAAGAATAAAAATTAACCTATTATACTAAACCTATATAAGAGCCGGACAGTGAATTGTGATTTGAAAATTCCAATATCAAAAAAA
>JAFIDM010094401.1:0-14424 GCA_023159025.1 Thereuonema tuberculata
GGAATTAACTTTTTCTTCTTGGAGTGTAAGCATGAGCGTGTATATGCTATGAGCTATCTCGGTTGACTTGCATAACCTTTAAGTGCTTGATCAAATCTTGAAGTCTAGTCTTACTCACAATCTTTGTCAATAAATCAGCAGGATTGTCCTGACTGCTTACATACTTTAGTAGAATTTCACCCTGTTCTACGTAGTCCTTGACGATGTAGAACTTTAAATCAATATGCTTGCTTCTCGTAGTTTCAAACTTATTTTCGATCATCCGGATCGTTGGTTGATTGTCGCAGTAGAGAATACTTGTTCGACTTGAAAGATCTTTGAACTTCAATTCGGACAGTGTCTTCTTGCAACTTATAACGTCACGAGCGCATTCGTAACAGGAAATAAGCTCGCTCTCTTGGCTGGAATGGGCAATCAACTTTGTTTTTTACTTCTCCATAGAAGGTTGATATAAGGTTGTTGCCTATGAATATGGTGTTCCCTGATGTTGACTTTCCGTCTGATCGGTCGTTGAAGCTAGCGTCTGATTATGCGTAAAGTAAATTCTCCCCTTTGGTGAATGTTATCTGCATGTCTTCAGTGCTTTCACTAGAGTATAAGTTGTTCACATTTTTACCTACTAAGATGGTACTGCACTAAAGTTCAGAAAGTAAATCTCTTTTGATCTGAACTACAATATGTTATATCTGAACAAAATGTACATTTAAGTATCATAATAAATATAATATCAAATGAATATCAAAAGCTTATGACTATAGAAGTAACCAAAAGCTTATTTACATATTATTCAAATTAAATTTATTTTATATGGAAAAGTACTAATACAGGCACACATCGCCCATCACTCATTATAATTGAGAAAAGTCGTAACAAAGTAGGTGTATTGGAAAATGTGCCTTGAAAGATGGAGTTAGGAATAATATTTTATTTAGATTATATTTTTAATTTCTTCATCTACTTCAACGGGATGACATGCTGTTATAATAAACTAAAATTTATATTTAAATCAAAAAAAAAATAGCACTACTCTGTCAGTTTTAAACCTAGACATTAAATTTTATAATCTGGAGCTTTACCAATGCTTATGATAATAAAAGACAAACAGAAATCATATTTTTTATAACAGTTAAGGGAACCCAATTCGGCAGAACATCAGTCCACAAGCACAAACGACTTTTTTAAATCATTTTACATGCACTTTCAGCTCACAAAAGGGCAATTCAGCTGGTTATATGTGGAACTTCTTATCTCTATGTTACTTATCTCCCAACTATTTCAGGAATAATTTTTCACAAAATCATTATACAACAAACTATACATTTACATATATTATTGAAATTGTTAACAAAGATATAAAATTGCAAGAGTTACAAAATGTTAATTTTAATTTATACAATGGCAATGTAATGATGGTACATCACCTTCCTATGCTTACTTCCATAACCAGTGTCTTGGTTACTTAGTTATCTGCATAGGCTGCTTCAGTCACAACAAACAAAGGCTTATAACTGACAAATACTGAATACCAGCTGCAAATTAATAAATTTATAGTTGAATTAAAAAGTAAAAGTGTCCCACTATAGGCCTACGTGGGTCCTTGGAGTTAAGGGAGATAAGGCTCCTGGCCTTTTTTAATCAACGGAACAAATTGAGGTCAGGTGATCAGCCTAATGCCTGCCTGCCCCTTTAACCCCCAGGAAAGAAGCACCGTATCCATTTAACAGAGGGCTAGGTGAACCCTAAGGCCCTTTGGAGAATTCAGCATGGAAAAAATCCAGGCTAAAATCAAGCTTCTAAATATTTGGCCACCGAACTCACACAGTGGAATTTCTATTCCCTATAGTATGAATTAAGTGAGGCTGGGAAATTTTAAAAACCTCTGCCTGTGGAAACTGATAGGAAAGTCTTGGATGCCCATTTTTTATAATTGATTTCTGGTGAGTATTTTAAATCATTAACCCCTCCAAATAGAAATATGCATTTATGTATTAGCTGATAGCATTTGAAAAAAAAAAAAAAAACCATTTTCCTTTTAATTAACACTAGGTTAGATTAATTGAGATGGGATCCTTTCCAGGATTTTTTGTTCGGATATACAATGGAAAAAAATATACTTTCCATTTTGAAATGACCAGTGGTATCATAAATAACAACAACTACAAGTTATCTTTCATAAAGAATATTGTTTATAGGATTTCAAGAGTAAATTACAAGTTATGTTTGGAAAAAAAAAGATACAGAAAAATAAATGAAAATAAAACACCAGAAATCGATTATAAAAAAATTGGTGCCGATAGTGCGTAAGTGCCAATCTTGTTTAATGCAGTCTGAAATTTGAATTATTCACTAGTATTCAGATGGATTGTTACTTCCCTGACTGCCGTAATCATTCAACATATTGATTAAAATCTCAGAAGTAAGCTGAAATTTTGACGTCAAGGCTTGAAATTAAAATAATAACATAAAGTGCTTATTACATTTCATGCATCATTTTAGGCAAGTTTTTGATAAGCATATGAAATCTTCTTTTATATATTCTATAATACAGTTTTGTACCGTACTTTTATATAATATATACATAATGTGTTGGTAGTTTTTCTTTGTCTGTTATTAAAATTTTGTGTGAAAGGTTGATTTTTTTTTTTTTTTTACAAATACAGCATTCAGATTTTCTTGAATTTTCAACCCGTTATTTAACCAAGAAATTATGATAATGATCGATTGAAAAGTCTGGAGCTTGATCAAACATCAGCAGTGATAACCAGATGATTATAAGAATGAAAAAAGTTCTGCCAATAGATGGCATTCAATTCGATGGATTCCATAGGCTTTATGTGTACAGCACAACAGCAATAGACAACAAGCTGTGTCAGGAACCAGATATTAAATTTAAAACAAATTACAGAAACCTGATAGAGAAACACACATAGTAGAGAGAGACAGAAAGAAAGATAAATGTGAAAGCCAGCCCTGGGATTTGCACCCGGATCAGTTGCATAGCAAGCACACATCAGTTGCATAGCAAGCTACTATCTTAACTATCCAGCTTTGCCTGAGCATCTGAAAAAAGTAATTATTGATAAAAAGGCACTTGCAAAAAAGTAGAAACATTTTGTTTGAAATATCATCTTAGGAATTATTTTATGTAAAACAAGTGAAATCATGAAATCGACTCGATAAGTAAATGTTTTGATTTCTGTTTTAAACATATTGATTGACTGATATAACTGAATATGCAATTACTAAATCTGAAATTCAACATTAGTGAAGACTTCTATTGCTTCAATATATTTTTTTTATTGAATTTTTTGATCATTGGGTTTTGTGTTCCCTTACTTAAATTCCTTAGAGCATCTAGTGACAAGGAATTTGAGGCCGTATTGGACAAGGCATATTTTTATTGTTGTGTGTTTTTGTTAGGGTGCCACTCTTGGGTGTGGAGGTGGCATCCTTAACATTGTCATGAACCCTGAGCCTATCATCAAGGGTAATTTGGCTGATGACTCTAATAAGGCAGAAACAGCTGTCCCAGTTCCCCGAAATAATGGCTCAGGGTGCGAGGACCTCCATTTAGTTGGTGCATTTTTGAGTTATTTCTTACATTTCTCTTGCTTTCTTCATTAATAGTTTCAGCTTTCTAATAAATATATCTTATGTGAATTTTTATTCAGAAATAGGTAAAGAAGAAATTGAAGAAATTTATTATTTGCAACATTATAAAGAAGGTTGGAAAGATGGAGAGTGGGAGGAAAAGTATGATGTGCGTCCATGTATTGATCCTTCTCCATATCTGAAGACTGATGATGGTGTTTATGAAAGTTGGTTTTGGGGTTATGAAGATGTCGTAGCAAAAAAATTCAGCTGCCTCTCTATCCAAGGTCATGCAAGCACTCTCGTTCCTCTTCTTCAGAAAAGTTCAGCCAGGTAGTTAAGATACATTTTGCTTTTGTTATTACTTGTAACCTTAAAATGAAAAGTACAGCTATTCAAAATGTACACAATTATACAAACGTACCATTAAAATTGTACTTTCTTTGAAAGCTTAAAATTATGAATAATATTTAAAAATAAAACAACTACTTCTAAGTCCTTGTCAGATGAATTTTCCTTAAAACTGAATAATTTTAAATGAATAATATATACCTATAAACTAATTTGCATTGTAGCAAGTTCTTATAATATCACAACTCAATTCAGACTATAGTTGGAAAAATCATTTGCAGATGATTAAATCTTAACCTTGGAAACCTTTTTTTTTTTAATTAAAATTAATTGTGTACATCTTGTTCACTGGAAAAATCTATGCTTGTTACTCATGAATTTAGAAATTTGAAGATATTTGAAATTCATTTAAAGTTAATAGTTTGGGGGATTATTGTGTTATTTAACATTTTTTTTAAAGCTTTTAATACATTTTTAAATTCATGTTTGTTCAACCTACACAGAAATTTTTGCAGTATTGAATAATTTTCTGTCTTTAGTTTCTAACATGAATAATGTAAATTATTTTATTACATGGATACAGAAGAATTGACAGACTTAACATTACATATATGTTCATATAAGTATTGTATAATGCGTCAAAAAAAAAAAAAGAAATTGAACCTTTAAATCTAATTTTGCTTTTTTTGTTAAATATTCATCCAACCCATAACATATTTTTTCCTTTATTTTAAATTCTTTTATCTTTTCTTTCAAATACAGTATATACTTTTTCTTAAGGTAATAAATAAATTAAACGTCTATTATAAAATTATATGAAATATTATTTTTTTTCACTTTCTTTTTTCTTAATCACAGATCCATCTTTGTTGATAGAGCTGAAGTTGTATTACATGACACATTTGGAAATGATCTTTACTGGAAGGTAAATACATATTTGTTTCATAGTGTTGTTTACAATTTTTAATGTAATAAAACATATTTTTTTTTAGGAATGTTTGATAAAGAACCTACTATTTGAATCTCCTAATATAATTAATGTGGATAGTAATAGGAATTATTGTGTATGCATTTTTCAACTGTACTGCAATATGATTTTTTAAGATAGCTATTTAATAATAACCCAACAGGGCTTTAGCCTTAAAATTCTCGGAGTAGTGCTGTTAATACTGTGTAGTATACACTAAAAATTACTATGGCTGTTTATTTTTAAAAAAATTACAACTTATGTGAATACATCTAACAGATTATGCTGACTGTGGTGAGAAAGTCTGCTATTTTTCTCAGTTCTGATTCAATTCCCAGATCTAGCTTTATTTCTCTTTTTTTGTTTACCTCCTTTTTGATGCGCAACAATTTAACAATTTATTGATAAATATCTGCTAAATTGCCATTATTTGACTACATGTGAATAGCTTGAGCATGGACTTTTGATTGAAAAAAAAAAATGTGCTAAATGAATTTTAACGATCCACAAGCTACATCGTATGATTAAATAATGCTTTTGAGGAGTGAGCAGTAATCTTGAAAGCTTGAGAATATTATAGTATTAAGAAAATTGATAAAAGTTTTAATATAACAGCATTTAATTTTACTGTTAAAATTATTTTATAACTTCTTTCATAAAAATAATTAAATTTATGACTTCCTTCTTTCTAAATTTAAAATAATTATGACACTTTCCTTTAAATAGGAACGGCGAAGTATGAGATTTAATAAAGAATTACATCATATAGGAGATGAATTTCGTCAAAAGCATTTGAATTCATCCGATGAATTAGATAGGACCCAATTAAATCATGATTGGAGGTATAAGAAGGTAAAGTATTTTGAAATCGTTAAATAATTTGAAAAATTTATAATACTATATGCTATTTATTTGAAACAAAAGATTTTAGAAGGTGTATTGACAGTCTATTTGCTGATGATATAAAGCATAATAATTTGGACTAAATCAAAAAATGAAAAAGGACAATAAAATATTCTTCAAAATAAAATTTTAAGTACAGTGGTATCTTGGTTATCAATGGTAATCTGTTCCAGGATTATCGTCGTTAACCAAAACTGTCGTTATCAAGGCGCGATTTTAAATGTCCTAAAAATATGGTACATATCATTTATTCATTTATATTTGCTACAAAAACTTATCATTAATAAAATGAATAGTAGGCCAGTCAATATCGACACAAAAAAAGGCAAACATCGCAAACATGCATGTATCTACGATTTTTTATATGTTGTTAGGACCCCTGAGAGTAGTGTATTTCCAAGTTTGCAACCCTGAAAACCCTGTGCTACTCCTGTGGTGTTCGAAAAACTGCGAAATTCGGGCACTTGTGTCAGTTTTGTCGAAAAAAACACCGGAAGGAAGTGTTTCTCGGGTATTGTCACTTTATACTTTTGTAAAGCAAACTAAATTTGCTAGATTTTGAGCCATACACGAGCTCTCTAGGTCCATTGGTTGCAGAGATGTAGCTAGTTAAAGATGGGCAACTTTTTCCAAAAACTGCAAAGTTATCAGTAGGGTCATGTTCCAAGACACGAGAAAAGGTTCTCGAGAAAGATCATGAGAAAAAGTTGTAGAGAATTGAATTAGCTGCAATTTGATTCCAAAATGGTGCCTCTAGGCCTCATAGTTTTCTCAAAAACGAAAAAACATCGGAATTTGGAAAAATGAGGAAAACATTGTACTGAATCATATTATGTATTTCTTTGAAAACACGTGCAAGAATGTGAAGTTAACATTGTGATCTGGTCCAACATTGTTAACAAGATGATCTGGCATCGCAATGATTCAGTCAGAGCCGGGATACGTTAGGCGGGATACGTTAGCTACGTTTTTAACCACTTTGGTACAAACGTAGCTGTGGTGTTTGATGGATACCCACACGATGCATCTATGAGGAGCACTAAATCAGCTGAACGCCTGCGATCCTGTGCTTCTCTTTCCTGCAGTGACATATTGTTTGATGAATCAACACCCATCAAAGTGCCCTAGGCAGAACTACTCTCCAATGAATCTAACAAACGCCGCTTGATCACCATGATGCGTACTGAATTTGAGAGGCAGGGTATCGAGGTACATCAATCTCAAGAAGACGCCGATACTGATATAGTGATGACTGCACCCTCCAAGAGCGCATCGTTTAACCAAGTTTTCATCATTGGGGAGGACGTTGACCTACTGGTCCTCCTCAACGGCTTAAGCTCTGGACAGACGAACGTGTACTTCCAGAAAGGCGGCGGAGGTGGGTCAGAGTGCGCTCACTATACAGCAAATTCCTTCACATGTGGAGAAAGGAAGGTTCCACGAGGGATGGTTGAGTTCCTGCATGTCATCAATGGGTGTGACACGACCTCTGCCCTTTTCTGGCAAGGCAAGATGAAGTGGTGCAACGTCCTCAAACAAAAAAACTCCACTGGATAGATCTCGCCAGGATTTTTCTTGATCGAAACTCCAACCAGGACGAAGTAGGAAATGCTGGCGAGAAGATCATGATGAACCTCTACGGCGGAGATGCCGTAACGCTGAACACCCTGCGTTACTCAGCATTTGTCAAATCGACAGCAACGGCCAAAGTCAACCTTGCCCACCTCCCCCCCCCCCACCACCACAGAGGCTGCAAAATAACATTCGTGGAGGACCTACCACCAGGTGCAAAAATGTTTGTGGGTCGATAAAAACCCTTGTGATTGGATATGGGCCACCAGCGAACAAGGTCTCATGCCCATCACAATGTGCGCAGAGCCGGCTCCTCAGACCCTGCTTAGAATGGTGGTTTGCAAATGCAAGAAAGGGTGCTTAGGGTCGTGCACTTGCAGAGAGGCAGGGCTCAGGTGCTCTATCCTATGTTCCTTTTGCCAAGAGCGCAGTTGCACAAACGTCACCCGTATCGTCCTGGACGAGGAGGATGAGGATGTGGACGAACCAACACCATATGATGACCCGCCTCCACCTCCAGAAAACGTCGTCCATCCTCCCACTCCCTCCCCCACTGTTCCAGACTGGATGAGACCCGGCCCTTCCAAAAGGGCGAAGTTCTAAACTACTGCGGTGTTTATGCTTGACTGTGTACATAAAATTTTCTTGTTCACATTTATGTTTCCGTTGTTTATTTTACGTTTCCGTTTCCGTTTATTTGTTTGGTATATGTTTATTTGAAGCCATATGTTACATCTACAATGTTAACTTCACATTCTAGTACGTGTTTTTAAAGAAATACATGCCAACATGATTCAGTACAATGTTTTCCTCATTTTTCCAAATTCCGATGTTTTTTCGTTTTTGAGGAAACTATGAGACCTAGAGGGAGCATTTTGGAATCAAATTGCAGCTAATTCAATTCTGTACAACTTCCTCTCTCAAGATCTTTCTCTAGAACCATTAGTTTAGCCGATACGTGTCTTGGAACATGACCTTACCGATAACTCTCCACTTTTTGGAAAAATTTGCCTATCTTTGACTGGCTATATCTCTGCAACCAATAGACCTAGAGAGCTCGAGTTGGGCTCAAATTGTAGCAAATTTGTTTTGCTTTACAAAAATATAGAGTAAAGATACCCGATAAACGCTTCCTTCACGTGGTTTTTTTCGACAAAACTGACACAGGTGGCCGAATTTCGCAGTTTTTCGAACACCACAGGAGTAGCACAGGGTTTTCAGGGTTGCAAACTTGGGTATAAACTTCTCTCAGGGGTCCTAACAACATATAAAAATATCGTAGATACATGCGCGTTTGCAATGTTCGATGCTTTTATTGACTGGCCTGTAGTATATGAATACTGTTTTTAAGAGTCAATCTTTACCAGAAGTACAAATTGTGTGTAAGAAAATATAAATGATCTAGGTATGAATATTTTGCAAAATTTAAATGCGATTTGCTCAAAAACTACAGGCCGTTACCAGTCGACAAAAAACTATTGGCCTTTACCAAGGCCTACATCGTTACCCAAGACATTTTTTGCTTACAGCAACTCATTGTTAACCAAATACATCGTTAACTAATGTGATCGTTAACCAAGGTACCCCCTGTATTAAATTTAAGAAATTAAAAATTTTAGAAATAAGACATCTTAGAAAACTTATAAAAACAAATACACGTCCAGTGGATACCATCCAACATTGATCTTCTTGTGAATGACATTGCAGATTAATTAGCAAAAAAAAAGGTACAAAACTGTATTGCCAAAAACCAGTCAATAAATTTTGATATATTCAAATGTGTTATTAAAAAGTTTAAGCAAAAACCATCAATTTATTCACCTACTTATCTCAAAATAAAAGATAGATAAATACAGATAAAACTTGGAAACAAAATTGTACAAAACCAGAAACAAAAAATGTGGCTAATTTTAGACTTAATACAGGAAATTCTGATTTAAGCTTCTACCAAAACAAAAAATAAAGATGATTGTGGTCCATAATTCATCGTGGCTCTTGAAAAGAAAAACACATATTATACTCTGCAGTGTTTTTTTCTTTGATAAAGAGCCATGATAAATTATGCACCACAATCATCTTTTTTTTCTTTTTTTTTTTTTTTGTAGCAGCATAAATCAGAAGTATCAGATCTGAAAAAATATTAATGATCTTTACTAGGAGACAAAGTATCAAATGGGATAAATGTTCCTAAGGTGAAATCGATTAGATTCAAAAAGTCCAAAGTCAGACTATTCTACTTTTAATACCGTATATGCTCCAATAGAGGCCCCCGGCGTTTATTTGCAAAACTAGCCTGGGCTCCCGGCGCTTAATAGAGACCGGCTGCTATTAGAGGCCGGCCATGATTAACAAAAACCTTCAGAACGCAATATTTTTACACGTAAATACCAGCTAATATTACAAACAGCTACTTTATTTGAATTTCACGTGCTACATAAGACTGTTAAAGATAAACGGCAATGTCTTTCTGTATCTTTTGCTGCTATTTGTCGTCCGAATCCGCAATGATGGCTTCATTGTTGTCAAGGATAATACACGGTCTTCAAGTTCGTCACTAACTTTCTTGGTTCTTCCTCCTTCTAATCGCTTTCTGCTTGCACCTTTGTCCACTTTCGCAGACACAAGATTATCATATTGTTTTTCGACTCTCGGATTCTTTTCGGATCAACACCATAATGAAGGGCGGTCGCCTCACCGGAAGTTTCTTTCGCATATTTCACCGCGCGAATCTTAAAGGGAATGTCCAACCTTGGGCAATGTCAAATGACCATTTCGGCAGCATTTTATAAGCCAACGTACCGTAAGGTATTACGCACGACTATAAAGATACGGACGCTTACACTAGTACCAGTAGGCAAATATCAAAGACTCGGCTACTGTTAGAGACCGGCTACTATTTGGCCGTGTCCCCTCTGCAGCCCGGCGCTTATTAGACACCGGCGACAATAAGAGCCTCGGCGTTTATTGGAGCATATACGGTAACCTTTTTTTTGTGAGATTTGGGGCTTTTATATTTTCTTTTAAAAGCATCTGGATTCTGATTATCTTTTATTAGCTTATTGCATGTAGAGTTAACCTTTGTATAGTTAACAAAACATATCATGATTTTCTCATGTGTTTCATTGATGTTGTAAGAATGATCATTTTTCCTCTAATCATTCAGATATCATCAGTATATTCTCTATATCTCTATACATATCGAGAATAAACTCAGGAGGAAAAAAAGTAATTTTCTTTGTTCTAACTTATCCAGCTTCCATTGACCACTTTTTTTTATTTTTTGTCTACTCGGTTACCAAGCATAATAATATGGAGGGTTGAATCAGTTAAGATGGCACAAATTGAATTGAACATGTCGTCCACATCACTGGCCACAGCATGAGCGTCACGTGATTGAATAGAAGCGAGCAGACAGTGAATTGTTATATTGTAATAGTGGTGAAGAATAATTATTAATGGCAGTGAAATTGAATTGCTATTAGGAAGGTTACATAAATGGATAGAGTAGACACCGACACACAAAAATTAAAAGTTTAAAAAGCTTTACAAATGTTTAACATTAAAAATACATGGATGTACTGGTTTCGCCTTTGCTACTCGTTTTTTTTTACGAACAAATTATAGAAAGAACATGTGCTTAAATAGAGACAAAGATCAATGAAATTTAGTTTTAAATTTAGTGTATTTATGGCCTCTCACCTCTGAGTCCTGGGTTCGGTTCTCATGTGGGTTTCGTTGATGGTGGCGATCCATGGTGGGCAGGTTTTCCCTGGGTTCTCCCGTTTCCCCTGCATTTCTCACACCATCCTTTCTCAGTCTTTCTCTCCGTCTGTCCTTCTTTCCATGGGATAGTACAAAAGATTTTTCAGGTCAACGTGCTCAGCAGTCATGCCACCCACTTTCAATTAATCTCATCTAGTTTATTTAAGCCAATGGAATCTTAACTGGTTGACCAACGGAGAAACATCGAAAGAAGATATCGTCATCTTTACAGGCTGTCTGGACAAGGTTTGGAATGAGGCAAGGATGATTGCATGATGTATGTGGGAACAATATGGAATAAAGATGAAAGAACAACTGAAACTGGAAAAACACACACACACACACACACACACACACACACACACACACACACAAAGCAACCGTATTTATGATTGGGAGGAGGGAGGGATTTTTTTTCTCCCCCTCTTCTTCTTTTTCCTTGTGTTTTTTTCCTTCCTTCCCTTTTCCCTCGTTCTTTTTCTTCTTTTTCCCTTCTTCTTTAATGTTGGCAAGTTGTGTGTTTACAATTCCACATTCAGCTACTGATTGAACAGAAATACTTTCATTAAAACAGTACAAGTTAAAAATTATTAGTACAGATTCTTTGCATTGCAAAGGAACTGGTTGGATTCTTTGCCTAAAATAGAGGGATTAATGAGATTAATTGTATGGTTACAATTATGAACATGGGTAGCAGTTGTATAATTAAAATCTGTTTTTTTATGACTGTTACTTGCTGTGAAAGGTGTTTTTTTTTAATGTTGTGGAAGTTGGTGAAGTTTTTTAGATTAGATTAGAATGGGGTGAATGTGGGTGGCAGGAAGCCAAGCACCGCGACCAGTAGATCTATTGTGCTAAACCCACGGAAAGGGACAGATGGAGAGAAAGACTGAGAAAGTATGGTGGAGGGCTCCCAGGGTAAATGGGAGAACCCCGAGAAAACCTGTCCAGTACGGATCGTCCACCGTCACGAAACCCACATGAGAACCGAACCTGGGACTCAGAGGTGAGAGGCCAGTGTGTTAGAGACAATGCCAACCTCGCGGCCGAGTTGGTGAAGTTAATGTGATATTAAATATTTAAATATATTGCCTAAGGCTGAGAATAGTTGAGGATGGTAAGGAAAAATTTATCTGGTCTACATTTGGAGGAAGTCATTCTTATAATAATTCTGAATAGCGAATTTGATTTGTTTATTAATAATGAAACTCGGGATAGTTATTATTGATAAGAATGGATCAAATGGTCTCGATTTCTTTAGAAAAACTGTCTTGATTATTAAATAATATTAAGGCCCTTTTAACTGCTATGTGGGTTTTTGTTGATTGGGAAAGATAATTGAATCAAATTCCATGATTAGTTGGTTTTCGGTGAACAGAAGTAAGGAAATAATTTTATGTGCGATTTATTAATGCATGTAAAAATGGGATGATTTTAGAATTTTCTTTCTCTATTTTGAATTTTATGTCAGGATGGATGTCATTAATAATATCCATTATTTCCTCTTGAATTGTTCAATCTGGGTAGAATAAAAGGTCATCTATATATCTACAGTATAGGGGAATATCAATTCTCCTTCATCATGAATGTGAAAGGCGGTGTTCTCGATATGGATCATGACTATTTCAGCTAGAACAGCAAAGGTTGATAAACCCATGAATGTTTACTATGTCTTGATGGTAAAATTTACCTTCAAAAGAAAAAAATGGAGTTTAAATAATGCTTTGATTAGTGGGAGAATGGAATTAATTTTTTATGTTTGTTGATGAAATTGTTATAGGACTTAATTGTTATTTGATCTATTTAATTTACAAACTAATTCAATAGATATTGAGGTAAATAAAGTCTCAACATCTAACGAAAAGAAGGAATTATTAGAATTCATTTCTAATTTCTTTATCTTCTCCATTAGAATTTAACTTTGGGAATAGCATAATTGGAGGAAATATTTAAAGCAGTTAAATGATTTGTGAGAACTCTTCGATTGCGGAATTGTTACAGTTGACTTTGGGGCGAGCTTGAAAGACTGCATTATGTATCAGCTATGTTATGAGTAAGGTAGCCATTAGAGGCTAACTCTCGAAAACCTTTCTGTTATACTTAAGAACTGATTTGCCATTGGCTGAGAAGAATTGGATTCTTGGTTGGCTTCCAAAATTTTTTTATCCATTTCTGTGTATTGGTAATTGTTACAACTGCATCTCCACCTTTATTGGCCGAAACTATCTTTAAATTTGTCATTTGCTTGAGTTTATTAAGTCCTTCTAATTCTAATGGATTAAGATTTTGGTATTTGTAGGCTGCTTCTAATGACGTTTCCAATAGTAAACGAAATGATTGAACATGAAACCATATTTAGCAGTATGGAGGTGATGTTCTGACTTATTTGCAGAATTGAAGAAAGAATTTAAGTCCTTTGTTAAGGATTCTTCTCTTGATGAATTGTTAATTGATGATCACTATTGTTCATGACCCTTTAATTTGTATAAAATGGCAGTTGAAAGGGCTTTCATATTGTCTAATAATCAAGACAGTTTTCTTGAAATCGAGACCATTCAATCCATTTTCATCAATACTAACTATCCTGAGTTCTTCATTAATAAACAAATCAAATTCGCTATTCAGAATTATTATATGACTCTTCCTCCAAATGTAAAATGATAAATTTTTGTCTATTCCTTACCATCCTCAACAATTCTCAGCCTTAAGCAATATATATAAACCATTTAATATCACTCTAGCTTTGCCAACTTCCAATACCATTTCCCAAATAGTTAATTTCAAATCAAATAAATCTATCTCAAATTTAATTGTTTACTCTATTCAATGCTCCCAGAATTCATTGAATTGCATCAAACCTTACAAAAATGCCTTTCATAGCCATAAAAAAACATAGATTTTAATTATACAACTGCTACCCATGTTCATAATTGTAATCATATAATTAATTTCAGTAATCCCTCTATTTTACACAAAGAATCCAACCATTTCCTTTGCAAATGCAAAGAATTTGTACTAATAATTTCTAACCTGAACTGCAATAATGAAAGTATTTCTGTTCAATCAATAGCTGAATATGGAATTGTAAACAATTCTTTTTTTATAGAGAGAAAGAAAGAGGGAAAGGGGGAAGGAAGGAAAAAGAAGGAGGGGGGGGGGGAAATTCCCATCCCTCTTACCAATCATAAATATAGATGTTGTTGTTTTTCCAGATCCAGTTGTTCTTTCATCTTCATTCTGAATTGTTCCAACACACTTCAAGCAATCATCCTTGCCTC
>JAFIDM010094402.1:0-16885 GCA_023159025.1 Thereuonema tuberculata
TTTTATGTTTTAGTGGCATGAAGCAGACGACGGCTCTTTTGCTGTTAGTAGTGATGGAAGTCACTGTGGCCCCTGGTTTGGAAGTCACTTGAGACCACTTTTTTGTTTTTGGTTGGAAGGAAAGGGTTTTTTGTGATTTTTGTGGAGGGGATGGTTGGACTTGATGGTTTTTGGAGTGTTTTTTGCTTTTGGACGGGTAATGATTGTTTTGAAGTGGTTTTAGGAGGGTTTTTTGATTGTTTTTGAGTAAGGATAGGGTTAAGATGGAGAAAACTGATTGGTTTGGGTTAGTATGGCTATTTATTGTTATTTTCGTTGGTAATTTTGTTTGTTATGTGCTGTTGTGTTTTTCATATGTCTGTTGGTCTTTTTTTGTAAAAGTGCTGCATTATTATGTTTTATTTTGAATATTTTTTTGCTCTTACTTCATCTAGTGGAAAAGAAGATGGAGGGGTAGGGAGGGTGTTAATATGGAGAGAGAAGAAGGAGAGAGCCGCTCCTTAGCGCTTTTCCCCCCAGGGCAACTTTCGCTGCTGAGCTGGGGAGAGACAGAAGGGAGTGTATTGCTGGGAAGTTTTCTGTTTTGAAAGTTAGCTCATTATTATTCGAAAAGTGAAAACTGGTGGTTGTCTCGCCGGGAAAGTACTCTGTTTTTGAAGGTCGACTTATTAGTATTCGAAAAAGTGAAAACGTTCTGTTGGTTATGGTCGGAAAAATGATATGAAGAATACAATTGGTGAAAAAGGTTTTTTTGTGTGGCAAAAAGAGAGAGATTTTGTTTTTAAATTTTATTTTTTATTTACGGAAAAGACTAAGTACGGAATACAAATTAAGGTACAATATTTATTAAATTAAGAGAAATGAAAAAAATCACAAATCATTGCATTCATTTTCTTTTTATCTTTTTCACCTTTTGAAATGTTTCATATGAAAAAAAAAAAGCATTTTACGGATTTGAAAAAAGAAAATGAAAATTAGAATGTAAAAGAGTGATTATATTTTTATAATACATATTACATTACTGTGATGTAGTAAAAGAAACGTGCACATGTGTTATGCAGACCATAGTCCAGTTCAGCTTGAAAATGAGGTAAGAAAAAATGAAATAAATTAATTGCTGGAAAGAATAAGAAGAAAAAAAGTAAATTATTATTTTTATAAAGTTATTTATATATTATTTTTGGAAAGGAAAAAAATGAAAGGGTCTTTATGTTATTTTTAAAAAAATGAAAAAAATCATAATAGTAAAGTAAAAAAAAGAATATTTATATATTCTGTTGTGATTATAGAGGTCTGTGCGAATTTTCGGTGTTGTCTTTCAATGACATGAAAATCTGTTATAACGATATCTAACAACATTCAAGTCCGGTTTTTTTTTGTGTTTAAACACCTACAAATACAGATACCAAAAATAAAAAGAAGAAGGAAAGAAGAAAGCGAGTTATTAAAAAGAAAAAAGATAAAATTTTATATTTTACTGCTAAAACAAAACATATTAAGTAGTTACCTTCTCACAACCTATGTGTGTGTGGCTTGAATATTCGCTGGTTCTTAAAAAACGGACATGATTGTAGCTTTCAAAAGGTGTTGTCCGTCACTAACTCTGAAAAACATTGGGTAAAGTTTTTGGAAGGAGCTGTATTTATATACAGCTGTATCGACCTTCCATTCCTTTGAAAAGTAGGTCATGCTTTTTTTTTTTTTTTTTTTTTTTTTGAAAAACCCTCCCCCCTCCTCTCTCTCTCTCTCTCAAACAAAGAGGGAAATGTGATATTAAAAAAAACAGATAAATTAGAAAAATATGGTTATTTGTAAAAAAAATAAACAAAGAAAAAGAGTTTTACCTGATTATTAATTAATTTAATGAAATGCGGAGTGTTACATTAGAAGAAAAACAAATAATAAAACAAAAATAGTAAAATAGAGAAAAAAGAAATATTTAATTATTTTTTTCTTCAATGTTAATCATTTTCAATGAATTAAAAACAAAATTCGTCAAAAAATAAAGTAATTATCTCTTTTGGGGGAAATAATGGCTTTTTTATCTTTTTTACGATTAAAAACAAATAAACTTTTGTATTTTTTAATAATGCCAAAAATATCATTAGATTACATGTGACAAATTAGATTTTCAACTGTTGATTCATTTTTTTTCGGTTAATGTTAAGGAAATTTCATTATTCTTTTATTTATATATCTTTTACTTGGGGGAATAAAAAAGGGTGATGTCTCTTTTTGTCTAGACTATGAAAAAATGAGGTCATGGCTAAGGGGAAAAAAAAACGCAGGTGTGTTTTTTTGAGAAGGCTTCCAAGGTTTCCCCCCCGACCTAGATAAACAACGCTTTCATCTTTTTACAGAAAACTGGATACAATATTTGTAGATATTTTATAAATAAAAGTAAATTAGTTTTTTTATAAAATATAATGAAATTATGCTTTTCTTTTTTTGTGTAAACAAAAAAGGTTGGCAATGATTATTTTCTCCTGACCATTCGAGAATAACTACCTCATTGCCTGCCTTTCTAAAAAACGGTTTTAAATGGGAAGCTTTTATAGCAAGACAATGCTTAGGATACATTTTTTGTGACCTCTTTTAATTTTAATACCCTTTTTTTTAATTCATTTTCAAAAGTCTCTTTGATTATTCTGTGAAAAATGACTGTATAAGAGAATTTATCATTTAATCTTTTTTTCAGTAGAATTATATTTTTTTCATTTACGAATTTAGCATACAGAACCATGCATTTTTTTTTAAAAAAAGGACTTGCGTTTTTTGTTATTCGTTTTTCCAAAAAATAAATAAAAAATATTTTTTGATATTTATTAAATGTCTTGTTTATGGATGCAGGAAAAACGGTGCCAAGCAAAAGATGCATTGTGGGATAGTGTTAACCTACTTTTTTTGAATTCGAAAACGTAATTTCTGATTGGGTGATGGGCTGGACATTGGAGGAGTGGTCTTGCTCTCATTGGCTGAAAAGTTATCACGCTGTTGACACGTATTTTTTTTCTTCTTTGATTGGAAAACAACCTTTCAGAGTGACAGTTAGAAATTAATAAACATGAATTTGGAAATTGTATATAAACACGGACTTTTCAGAGTAATTCTACTGTCTCTTGCAGCTGTAATTTGCTCCACACAGTTGAGATATCATCCTAGTATCAGAATTGTTGCAACGAGCTATCTTCCTGAAACAATGGCCGGCGCAAGTTTTTTTGATCCAGTGGACTTACAGCAGAAATTTGAATTAGCCATGCATGATCTTGCCCCTGCCCAGGTAATATAAATTCGTTGTTTTCCTTTTTTTATTACTATGTGTTTTTTTATTTCTCGAATTGTTGATTTTCCAAAAAAAAACCAAAAAAAATAATATTCTTTTATTTTTCTTTATTACCTTTCCCAAAAAACCTTCTCATCTCTTCTTTTTTTTCTTTCTTTCTTTCTTTCTTCTAAAAAATTATCAATGACTATCGTTTTTCATTAGATTCCCTCAGGCTTTTTGAGTATTGGAAACAGTATTTATCTTAGAGTAGCGCCATACAAGGGTATTCTGTTAATAAATTTAAGAAAATTTTTCTATAATGGAATTTCTTTGATTCCTACAGCCATTGGACTTTCGCTTTCGGAGAAAGATACTCAGATTTTAGCGTTTTCTGCTGTTGATATTAATCATTACGCCGCAACAGTGGAAGTACTGTATAACGATGGTCATGCAGATCCCAAGAAGGTGCTAAATCTCACAAATGACAGAGTGCTGACCATAACTTATGACCCTATCATAAAACAGGCACTTTTAAAATTCAGCCGGGATATTAAACAAATTACTATTAATAGC
The DNA here is from genome assembly GCA_023159025.1 of Thereuonema tuberculata. Lineage (NCBI taxonomy): Eukaryota > Metazoa > Arthropoda > Chilopoda > Scutigeromorpha > Scutigeridae > Thereuonema > Thereuonema tuberculata. The sequence continues at coordinate 3,839 of JAFIDM010094402.1, forward strand.
CATCAGTGGCATACCTTTTCGCAGCTTCTCACCAGCGAATTACCTCGGCTCATTCAATCTGTAAAGGAAACTATGAGATGTTCCTCACAATCCACACTCCCATCTGCAGTCAGCAATTATTCCGCTCCTATTCTCCAATCGGCTCTCATAACTAATCCTTCCCAACCCTCCCAAAATCCGACTTTTCCTAACCCTTCAACCCCCGTTCTTCCATCAACAGCTCCTGCCGCAGTAGCTAGTGCAGCCGGACCAGTGAAACGAACTCGCCGAGCGCCCATTCGTAAGCTGAAAATGCCAACGTCTAAACAAGCATCGGGGACGCCTACCGATCCCAGAACAGCACCCGTTCAAGCCTCTGAAACCAACGAATTTGATTTTTCCCAATCTCTAGATCAAAACATTGATCCTACATTCTTCACTGACGGTCAAGATCTAGACAAGCATTTGATCGAATCATAAAAGGTGTGAAAAAAAAACCGAGTAAGTCACATCATTCTTTTTTTCAGTTATTGTTTTTTTTTCCTTTTCCTCTTTTTTGAAAAAAATGTATTCGCCAATGAATGAATTAGTCAATCAGATTAAATCCTTAGTAAAGTATTTTAAAAAGTGAATCAGATAGAGGTACATTGAACTCGATATCATGTCAAGTAGCTCAGATAGGGAAATAAAGGCCATTGCGGACCGATGGCACCTCAATCCAGACGAGATTATACCTAGAGTATCAACACCCGCCCCTAATTCGGATAATGAGTCGACACCAGTCATTCAATCAATTGCTGAAAGGTGGAATATTGATCCGAAACAAATCACATCTGAACCATTAAATGCAAATAAAACTTTTGAAGATATTGCAGATCGATGGAATGTGGATATTAATACATTTCTAACCGACTCAGACGACGAATCTCTGAGTTCGGAAAAAGAAGAAGAAGAAGATACACCTGAACCACTGTCGGCAAATGAAATTAACGAATTTGATAATTGGCTGTTAGGTTTCATTAATGTAAAACGTGTTATTGCGCGTCACTACATTCGGCGCTATAGAACATTGGGGACTCAGTATGAAATTGAATTATCATGTCCTACATTAGAGGAAATAAAAGCAAAGAATGCAGAAGGTCGAAAATTAAATTTAATGTTTATTGTCGAACGCCTCTTTGAATTATTAATACAACAACTCACTTCAGAGTGCCTTCCTAACGACAGGATTGGTATTCAAATAAACAGTGATCAGTTAGAGTCGGCTGCTTATTTAACTTTCACTGCAAAGAAAGATTTTAAAACAGAGTCGGTCCTTGAACTCGTAGAAATGTTAGCACAGTCCGGAAAAAGAATTGATTGGACTAGTACTTTATCTGTAAAGGTAACCTGTGTTTCGCCACCGGAGGGTGGAAGATTAAAAGGACCAAGCAATCTTCGTATTCAAGAATGGGTAAAAAAAAGAAGTGCATCATCCAAATTCAAAATCGGTCCGATAAATTATGCCTAGCTCGCGCTCTGGTCGTTGCCATGGCTCAAATTAATAACTCTCCCGACATTCGGAAAATTATAAGAAGTAATTCTTTTCAACTGAAGGAGGCGGTTAACCTTCACCGCGAGGCAGATGTCCCCCGAGGTTCCTGTGGGATACCCGAAATGCAAAAATTTCAAACGTTTTTAAATCCTGCCTACCAAATTATCATTATTTCTCATGAGATGGGGAATCAGGCTCTTTTTGTGGGTCCTCCGGCTGAGAAAAAGCTAATTCTTTTTCATTACAACGAACATTTCGCCGTTGTAACAAGTCTGACCGCTTTTTACAACTGCACTTATTTTTGCATGACTTGTTTCAAGAAATACAAGGCTAAAGATAGACATACCTGTTCCAAAATTTGTTTTGCATGCAAGAAATCAGGAGGTTATTGCTCTGTCGAGAGTTATGTTCGCTGTGAGATCTGTAATCGATTTTTCAAATCTACCAGGTGTTTCAAAAATCACAAAAGTATTTACAGTACGAAAGGTATTCTTATTTGCGACCAATTTCACCGATGTCGAGTGTGTGGAATTACTGTTGACAACAGTACGGGGACCGCCCATTTTTGTGGACGCTACCGATGTCCCAACTGCAAGAATATTGTCCCACTCGATCATTTATGTTATATTCAGCCAGTGTCTCTTCCCAATAACGAGGAGAAGGATGAGAATCAATTCCTGTTATTTTACGATTTTGAATGTAGCATAGAAAAAGATCTCGGCAATGGTCGTATAGAGCATGTACCTAATTTATGCGTAGTAAAATTCTGTTGCACGAAATGTGTCGACACCCAATCAGATGATTGTGAAAACTGCACCGCTCCAAAACTGAGGATTTTCAAAGGAGAAACAGCCTGTAGAGATTTTTGTGAATGGCTTTTTGGAACCTTTGAATATGAACATGTCTCCGCCATTGCTCATAATGCTAGTGGCTATGATTCTTATTTCATCATTCAATACATGTTGAAATGTAATCAGAAACCTCGAAAAGTTATTTATAACGGAAACAAACTGCTCTTTCTTCAATGGAAAAATATTCGATTTCTCGACTTGTTCGCCTTTATCCCGATGGCTTTAAAAAAATTACCCAAGGCATTTGGTTTGGATACCAGTCAACTATTAAAGGGCTATTTCCCTTATCTATTCAATCGAACTGAAAATTGGAACTATCGAGGATCCTACCCTTCTTTGGAACATTATAATGTCGGCAGTATGATGCCAGAGGAGCGTAATGTATTCATCCAATGGTACAATGAACAAAAAGGCAAAATATTTGATTTTCAAAAAGAAATCCTCGACTATTGCATTATGGATGTAGAGATCCTGAGTGCAGTGGCTTTGAAATTTCGCGAAGTTTTTACTTCAATTATAGGTAGCTGTCCGTTTCAAACGGGGATTACAATAGCCAGTGTTTGCAATCGTGTTTTTCGGGCGAAATTTTTAAAACCAGAAACAATTGCGCTCATCCCTCATAACGGGTTTTACAAAAATGCCAAACGCTATAGTAAGATAAGCATCGAGTGGCTAGAGTTTGAATCACGCCAGCGCAACGAATTCATTCAGCATGCTTTAAATCGAGGTGAAAAATTCATCCCTGAATGTCGTCTTTACGTCGACGGTTTTTCGGAAAAGTCCAGAACTGTTTTTCAATTTCAGGGATGTTGGGTGCACGGCTGTGAAAAATGTTACAGAAATAGACTGATGCTTCATCCCCATCGAGGGATGACGATTCAGGAGATATTTGATTTAACACTTGAAAACGTCCAGAGACTGCAATCCTGTGGGTACACAGTAGTAGAAATGTGGGAATGCGATTTTCGCACTAGATTAAAGACAGATGTGGAATTGAGCGAATTTGTAAAAGAGCTATGCATAATGCCTCCTCTCACACCAGATCAAAGTTATTTTGGTGGCAGAGTTGAGGGTTTTAAACTCTTCCACGAGATAGAACCGGACGAGGAAACTATTTATATAGACTTCATTTCATTGTATCCGCTGGTATTGAAAAAGGATATTTACCCTTTAGGCTATCCCGAAATTTTAACAGAATTTGATTCAACTGATATTTCCAATTTATGTGGAATAGTACAATGCAGCATTCTCCCACCGAGAGGACTTTATTTACCGGTATTGCCCTACCGTTACAACAAAAAACTGTACTTTCCGCTGTGTAAAAAATGTGTTGAGTTAAAATCTTCTACAAAGTGCGAACACAATGATCAGGAGCGGATCTTAACCGGTGCCTGGGTCACTTTTGAACTCCAGCTTGCTTTGGAGAAAGGTTACATGATCAAAAAAATATTTCAAGTTTGGAATTTTTCAAAAAACAACGCAGCTCGACCCCGAAACGGGACAGGGAGGCTTATTTACAGAATACGTAAATACTTTTCTTAAAATCAAACAGGAAAGTGATGGCTACCCTTCACATTGTCAGACAGAGGATCAAAAGAAGGCATACATTGCTGAATACGCCCGAAACGAGGGGATAACTTTGGATCCTGACAGAATTCAGAAAAATCATCCATTAAGAACCATTGCAAAGATTTGTTTGAATTCGATTTATGGGAAATTTGCACAGCGAGTTACGAAGAGTAAAACAGACTACATAGAAAAACCAGAAACGTATTTTGGCTATGTTTTCAGTGACACGAAAATTGTTAAAAATGTCACTTTTTTTCACGACTGAATTGCACAATTGGAATGGGTCGAAAATACTGAACAAATTGAAGATCTTTTGCTAGGAAGTCATACAAACGTTGTTATTAGCGCGTTTATTACAGCTCAAGTGAGAATTAGACTCTATCGTGAAATGGAAAAATTCGGCACATCCGTTCTTTACTGTGATACCGATAGTATTTTTGCTGTTGTCAAGAAACAATCATCTGTTTTATCCAATGTACCCATTGGAAATTTTCTTGGAAATTTAACGAATGAAGTGCATAAAGACCATGGATCGGAATTTATGATAGACATGTTTTGTACAGCCGGAGCAAAAAATTACGGTTATCGTGTTTCCTCAAAGAATTCTGACAAATCATCACAAATTGTGTTAAAAATTCGCGGTTTCTCTTTAAATTACGAAACTCGTGAAAAAATAAATTTGGATTTGCTCAAGTTCATGGTCGATGAACTGATTCAGAATAATGATAATAATAATGACAATGCAGAGCCATTGACCCAAGTTCCTATCTTTACACGAGGAAAAATTCGAAGAACGAAAAAACGGAAAATCGTTTCTCAGGATGAGATCAAAATTTACCGTGCCGTCTTTGATAAGCGAGTGATTGTTCCTGGACAATATCAAACCTTCCCCTATGGTTATTGAGTGTGAAGACGTGGAAAAGACGAGCAGCCGCTTTGTTAAAAAAAACAAAAGAATGTTGTATACATCCCAGTCCCTAAAAATGGAATCGGTAAGATTGAACACTTTTCACAACTGGCCTGTATCTTATATCTCGGCAAAAGATTTAGCAAAGGCAGGTTTTATTTATATTCAATGTAATGATAGAGTGCAGTGTGTGTTTTGTAAGGGTATTATAGGCAGTTGGGAACGCCATGATTCCCCGATGTCTGAACATTGTAAATATTTCCCTGGCTGTCCGTTTGTCCGAGGTCTGGATGTTGGCAATATTGCGAACTTGTGAAGAGGAAAAAAAACCAAAGATCCTCAACTTTTTTTGCATGTTACGTCATGTTTTGCATGTCGCGACATGTATTTCCTGTTGGTCTGCATGTCGTAACATGCATTTTCGCCAAAACAATACCGACACCTGCGCAGGTTAGGACGGACTTTTTTTTCCCATCTCTCAACATATTATTTTTTGATCTTTGTTTTTTTCTTATCGAAACAAAAAATATATTTACAATGTCTGAATATGAATATATTCATAGCAGGGAATTCAAATTTAAACACCCCTTCAATTGTATCTTGAGCGGGGCTAGCGGAACGGGTAAGACCGAGTTTTCAAAAAAGTTTCTAAAGTTTAAAGAGGATATGATTGATCAACCTCCAACGGAAATTTATTGGCATTACGGTGTGCATCAGCCATGGTTCAGTGAATTTACTGGGATGGTTAAATTTCAAGAGGGTGTACCTGACGTGAAAAAGTTTGATTCGGTCACTCCAAAATTAGTGATTATTGATGATTTGATGGGTGTTGACAATAATGCGCTCGAACCTTTATTTACTAAATACAGTCATCACAAAAATTGTAGTGTTATTTACATGGTTCAAAATTTATTTCATAAGGGTGGCGCCCACCGCACAATCAGCTTAAACACCCACTATTTTGTCCTCTTTAAAAACGTAAGGGATTTATCTCAGATAATGTTCTTTGCCAGACAATTATTTCCGAAAAATGAAAAATTTCTTGTGGAGGCCTATCGAGATGCAACACAGGAACCCTATTCTTATTTGTTATTGGATTTGAAACCCAACACCATGGAGGGAGTGCGTTTCCGCACTGGAATATTTCCCGACGAGTCATTGGGTATTTATCGACCAATCAGAAAATAGCTTTTGAAATCGCTAGGAATATTATTAGCGAAAAAAATGAAACCATTCGATGCGAGAGAAAAAATTTTTGGAATGGTATATGGAAATGGACAGTCAGAGAGATGGCACCTTCGAAGCGGGCTCCTCCTAGAGTGATGAAATACGCTCGCATTTTACAAGCAATTCCTCAATTTTCACCTCGCCAAATTAGAGCAGTTATCAAGGAAGGTAATCCCGACTTTATTCGTTGTTTATCTGAATGTGTGGGTAATGTTTTGCATGGGAACGTTCCTGTGACCCCCTATCAAAAACGAAAACTATCTTGTCACAAGAAAACACTTAGGCTGATTGGCACATCAAAATTACCCATTCACAAAAAAAAAGTCAATTCTCGTACAGAGAGGCTCGGGACTTTTACCCTTCATCATTCCTGCTTTGGCCGGACTATTTGGTGGCATGCTCGGTAGCAATCGATGAAGGAATGGAACACGGTAAAAAATTTGTTGTTTTACCAGAAGAACTTGCCTCACAAATGCTGCGAGGGTCCACACAAAAATACGACCCGTCTCAAAATATTATACAGAAACTATCCTCTTTGGAAAAAGAACTTGATCATCTTTTAAACGATAGCATCTTACCGAATGATTTAAAAATTAAATTAGTTAATAATATACAGCAGTGTTTTCAAACATTTTATAATCAGAACAAGGACAGACAGTACGATCCTGTTTCACAGTCAATGACCGAAAATGTTGCGTCAGACAGTGCCGACGTAAAAAACGAAGCGTCACAGGAAAAAAAAGAAATTCAAACTCTGTCAGGTGTTAGTTGGGAAGATGCAGTTTTGACTCGCATGCCCACATTCTATCTGCCTTTTGCAAAAAAACTGTTGGAACGTTTTAAAAAGCTGCCCAATGTGGGATGGAATTCAAAAACGGGAGAATTGATGATTCGAGGTGAAAACATTCCTCAAAGTAGTATTTTTGATTTAATGAATCATTTGGTGAAGCAGAGCAAAAGAACGCCGACTGGTTGGGTTCAATTCCGTAATCTTTTAACTTCTTTCCCACTATCAAAAGAGGATGTCCCGAACAATAAACAGTGGAAAATTATTTCAAAATTACAAGTTCCCGCAGCTAAAAAGAAAAACGGAAATTCAAAAATACGCGTACAGTCGGGGCAGGGAAAATGGCGGCCTTATCAGCAGCTGTGGAGAAATTATTGAGATCGATTTATTTCGATCCAAAACACCCTGCCTCCTTTGACGGAGTACAAAAATTATACAGAGCTGCCAAACAGCGAAATAAATTCATTACTCTGATTCAAGTGAAACAATGGTTGAAAAGACATGATAACTACACTCTTTTTAAACCGGCTAGGAAAAATTTCCCGCGTGGAAAAACGAGAGTGTCCGTTATGAACGAACAGTGGCAGGCAGATCTTATTGATATGCAAAAACAGGCAAAATTTAATGATGGTTTTCGATTTTTACTCGTCGTCATAGACATCCTGTCGAAACGTGCTTTTGTAGTACCGCTAAAAAACAAAACAGGAGTCGGTGTAACCAAAGCCTTTGAGCATCTTTTTAAGACGGAGGACGTCGACCCTCCTGATCGTTTACAAACCGATAAAGGACGTGAATTTGTCAACAAAACCTTTCAGACATTTCTAAAAGAACACAATGTTCACTTTTTTACATCACAAGATCCTGTTGTTAAAGCTTCAGTTGCCGAAAGATTTGTGAGAACGTTTCGGTCAAAACTTTTCAAATATTTTCATTTTACTGGCTCTTTTCGCTATGTTGATGCTTTAAAAGATTTGGTGAATGCCTATAATAACAGCTTTCATTCGAGTATTGGTATGGCCCCAAACGATGTAACCGGTTAGAATCAGCATCTTGTATGGCAGCGCCTCTACGGAAAAACTCCGAATACAACACGACGACGACGACCGCCAAACGTGTCATTTAAGACAGGTCAGCAGGTGCGTATTAGTTCGGCAAGACGATCATTCCAAAAGGCGTTCGAGGGTTTGTGGACTCCTGAAATTTTTACAATTTCAGAGATTGTATCAAAGAGAAGCCCTCAAGTGTATCGTTTGAAAGACGGCTCAGGTGAGTCAATCCGTGGAACTTTTTACCCTTGGGAATTACAGTCTATTGAAAAAGGTGAAGATAGTTTCTATCCCATTGAGAAAATTCTTAAGGAAAAAGGACGAGGAAATAAGAAAGAATATTTAGTTCGCTGGCAGGTTTACAGTCCCGCTTTTGATAGCTGGGTTAAAATTAGGGATTTACAGCATATTTCAAGTGCCTAAACAACAACAAAAAATGGATGAATTTTATCTGACACTCCCGAGCAATTCGAGCGCGGCTTTTTTTCCGAAAAACACAATTTCCACTTTCACAACCAAACTACCAAAAAGATTTGAATTAAAAGAACCCTACGAATGTGCCCTGGCAGAGGTTAGTTATCAGCATAGTTGGTACAACATAAGCGGTAATGATGGCGTGTTTCGAGTTATAAGTTATCCCTCTTTTCGTGTTACCATTCCATTAAAACCACAGTTTAAAAGCGCTGACAAATTCATTCGTAAAATTACAGCCAGCATTCAAGATCATCCCATAGAAAAACTTTCCAACGAGGTAATGTTTTTGCTTGTTTTCAATCGTGTTATCGTTTCCCTGCCGCGCGGAGCAGAAATTCGAATGTGCCTGCCTCTGGCTCAGTTGTTAGGTTTTAATCAGTCTGATCTTTTACGAGTGTCGGATGAGGAAAATTCAAAGCAAACCTTGGTTGTATTTAAAGAAAGTACAACAGCCAAAGACACACCTACCTTTACAGATATAGATCTTTCGAAAGCCCCCTTTTTTTTCGACTTTGAATTAAAAGAAGCGAGTTCTTCGGTCATTAATGAATTCAAAATTCCTCAGGGATATTATTCGAATGCAGCACACCTAACTCAGTTAATGTCAGCTCGTATTAAGGATCGTTTTCGTTACGATGAGGAGAGAACGCCGGTTCAATTCACCTACAATAATATCACTCATAGAATCACTCTTGAAATAACTGGTTATTTTAAAGTAATTTTAACTCGCGAATTATCTGAACTTTTAGGTTTTCTCGGTCAGACAGAATTCCTTCAAACCATAGAGGCTGGCTCGGCCATTGACTTGAACGGCGGTTTCTATTCCATTTATATATATTCCGATCTGATTGACAATTCAATTGTTGGCGATGTAATGGCTCCCCTTTTACGCAAGGTGCAAATTCGTGGCAAAGATGGTGACTTGATAACAGAGTCCTATACCAATTTGTTTTATAGACCTCTATTGCGCCATTCATTCGATACAATTACAATATATTTGAGAAATGACATTGGCCTTCCTGTGGCTTTCCAGAGGGGAAGAACTACATTAACCCTGCATTTTCATAAAATACGACAGTAAGAAGTAAAGCCAACAAAGCATTTTGATTGGTGAAAAAAAAACTCCAACCTTACCCCCAACCTCCACCCCACCTTCCCCTTACCCTAGTGCAGTTAATAAAAGAAAAAAAGTGTGACTCATTTGTGTTCCGGAAAGAGATGCATTCGATACGATACAACCCCCGCTCTTGTATTTGCTACTATGCAAATCAAATTGGCGGATCGGAATACACCAACAATGTGCCGTTCTACAGCGGTGTTCGTTATCAAAGAGGGGGTGGAATAGGCAGTGTGTTTAAATCATTATTTCGTTGGGCAAAACCAGTGTTAAAAAAGTTCGCCTACTCGGCAGGTCGTTACGCCCTAAGAAGTGGTAATCGCATTTTGGATGACGTTGAACAGGGTGAAACGTTTCAAAACGCCGCCAAAAGACAGCTTCAGCAGACATTGAAAGACGTAACTTCCGGCCAAACAGGAAGTGGGGCTGGACTTGGCCGGTTGTACGGCAGGCGCAAGTGGCTCAGTGCATTCGCCGACCAATCCGGTGACAGGTCATTGTCAAGGACGGGTGTTGGTGTTGGGAGAAAAAGAAGGAAAACAGTGCGTCAGCAGCGTTCTCGTACCAGCACTACCACCACCACCACAGCCAAAAGAAAGCAGAAAAAGAAGAAATCTACATCCAAAACAATTAAAAAGAAAAATTCAAAAAAACAATCTCCAAAGGACATTTTTGATTCCTGAAAAAAAAGGAAATGGCAGGTGATGGACAATTAATTCATTGTAAATCTGAGGAGAGTTTTAAAAACGAATTGGATCTTTTCACTCTTCCTCCAACACAAGTTGTTATTCAGAATGGAGCCGATGTTGAATATCACCCGATTGCCTCCATCACCGAAACAGGACCCATTGAATTCGTGATCGCCGGTGCCGGTGAGGAATATTTGGACTTATCAAAAACTCTCCTCACTATACGTCTGAAAATAGTAAAAGGTGGTGATTTGACAGCCATCGGGGAGGCAGACAAGGTGAGCCCAGTTAATCTAATTCTTCATTCACTATTCACTCAAGTCAATGTCTACTTGGGTGATAAACTTGTTTCCGCCTCGGACAATTGCTATCCCTATTGTGCCTACATCGAATCCTTTTTAAATTACGGCCTTGACAGTAAAAAGACTCTGCTATCTGTTGCCGGTTGGCATGAAGACAAGGCAGGCCAATTCAACGACCTCGATCCGCTTGCAGCCAATAGCAATCCAGGACTCAAAGAACGTCACACGCTCGTGAGTGGTGGAAACACCATCGAGCTGCAGGGCAGTCTTCACGGCGATATCTTCAGACAGAACAAGCTGATTCTTAACAAGGTGAACGTTCGAGTGCGTCTGATTCGAAGCAAGAATCAGTTTGTGCTCCTATCGCCCGATGAAAAAGCCGATTACAAAGTGGTCATCGAGAGTGCTTCCCTACATGTGCGAAAAGTGAACGTCATTCCAACAGTTCAAATTGCCCATACGAAAATTTTGAACTCTACACCTGCCAAGTATCCTATCACCCGTGTCGAATGCAAAATCTTTTCCATCCCGGCTGGAAGTCTTCAGGGAAACCTCGACAATGCCTTCATCGGACAAATTCCCAAGAGAATTATCTTGGGTTTAGTGAAAAACAGTGCCTTCAATGGATCTTACAAGGAGAATCCGTTCTTGTTTCATCATTTCAACGTGAATCACCTTGTGTTATCAGTGGACGGTCGAAACGTTCCCAGTCAACCGTTCCGACCCGATTATGATAAAAAACTCTATGCCAGAAATTATCTCTCTCTGTTAACTACAACGGGACGGTACCTGGACGATGCAGGACTGGGAATTGACTGCAAATCTTATTCCGAGGGATCGACCTTATACGGATTTGACTTATCGCCTGACCTGGCAGGTGGTAGTGAACATTTTCAATTGACCGAACACGGTACAGTCCGTATAGACGTTCGATTCATAGCTCCACTGGAACACACGGTGAATGTGTTTGTGTATGCAGAGTTCCAGAAAATCATTGAAATAGACAATAGCAGAAACATCTTAATGGACTAAAAAAGAAAATGAACACATTACAAATCAGTTCTCTGTTAAGCTCGCATCCCGAGACGAGCAACAAATTTGGGGGAGTATACGCTTGCGATAGACTTCCAGTAAAGGCTTTACACCAGGCGTATGTTGTGAACTTGGACAATCATTCAAAGCCGGGTTCTCATTGGGTCGCCCTGTATTTCCAACCACGAACATCAAGTGTGTATTACTTTGATTCCTACGGTAATCCAATACGTAATCCTTTCGTAAGACAATTTATTTGGAAAAACGCAAAACGACTTCGAGAAAGTCGTGTTGTTATTCAGGGACCTTATACCCAAACTTGTGGTGCCTACTGCATTTATTTTATACTACTTATGACTCGTGGTTTTTCTTATAGCGAATTTCTTGACATGTTCACACCGAGAAAAGACATTAACGATTTTATCTTAATCAATAGACTTAGAGAACATTTCGGTGAACAACTTCGTGAAATTCGAAGAAATCAACCCGTGGTCTGTTCCACTACCCAATCGTGTAAGGCCTTACTGAGTCTATCACCATCTGATGATAAAGAAAAGAAACAGTAAAAAAAGGAAAAGAAAAAAAGACAATGTAAAAAAAATGAAATGATGTGATAATTTTTTGTACTTATTTTTTGGGGGAAAAAGGTGTTGGTTGTATAAATATATTCAAGTAATATTCACATTGTCATGTATTACAATTTGTTATTTTTTTCTTGTAGAAAAGAAAAAAATGGATGAGTTATTTTGCTCTCTAGTCCATTTTTTAGATTTAGATAAGTAGAAAATAGTACAATTCCAATTTTTCCCTTTTTTTTTATACTATTTCTGTAATTTTTTTGTAAAAAAAATGGTGAAAGGTTTTTTTCCAATCGGTGAAGATTGTTAACCACTTACTGTAAGAAAAAATGTCCTTTTTTGGATAATTATGCATTAAATTTACATTCATTCATGTTAAAAAAAGTTCAATGAACCATAACATGTAATTCATTCATTCATTCATTCATTTATTCATTCATGTTAAAAAAAGTTCAATGAACCATGCCATGTAACAGTAATTGTGAAAAAAAATAATAAAACAAATTGAATGCAATTTTCTATCTCTTTTCTCTGTTGTGATTTCTTTTTTGTACAATATAAAATAAACCGTTCAACCTACAAAAAACTTAATAAAAGCCACTAAAAAAACAACCAAATACAAGCCACCATCATCAAAAAATCCAAACACTCACCTGACTTATATCCCACCCCAACGTCACCTCATCCCTACCTTCTCCCTCCCTCTCTTACAACACCATCAAAAAAACCCTCCTAAAACCACTTCAAAACAATCATTACCCGTCCAAAAGCAAAAAACACTCCAAAAACCATCAAGTCCAACCATCCCCTCCACAAAAATCACAAAAAACCCTTTCCTTCCAACCAAAAACAAAAAAGTGGTCTCAAGTGACTTCCAAACCAGGGGCCACAGTGACTTCCATCACTACTGCTGTTATTCCAGAACCGAATATGGTTGATGACGTCAACTTACCTG
>JAFIDM010094403.1:0-12266 GCA_023159025.1 Thereuonema tuberculata
GCTTTTGATTGTTGCTCGTGGAGTTGAAGTATTTGCAAGAGACATGTCATTATATCATGAATTGCCATTTTGAATTAAGTAGTCTATAAAAATTATTTAATGGAAATTATATTCAGTACAAGTTAACATAAGCATTTATGGAGCCCGTAAATAAAGAAGAAAAAGATAAAGGTAAATACACAGTAAACTCGTAGTTAAAATCAGTTCCTAGACTGATTATTGACGTTTAAGAGAATTGCTTAGTCCTAACAGTCGAGGATAATTATCGTGAATTACCAAGCTAGTGACTGTAATTTCATCAACTAGTTTGAAAAACTATTGCTATTTAAAATAAGAATATTAAATGAATAGATGGATGAAATTCTTAAACAGCTAATAATAAAAACTTATATTAGTGAAGATTTTAATGTTAATTTTCTTCATATTTACTTTTGTTTTCCTTTAGTTTTATTGATAAGGTGATATCTTGTGCGATATTAGAAGATTGCGAACCTTAAACTGGCAAACATCCACCTTAGCTGTTTTACTAAGAATAAATGCCAAATAAAAGCATGAAGAACGCATTTAGGAGATTTGATCGTTATCAGGAATTACTTTAATTGTTTGGGGATTTATTCTTGACTGAAATTACAATAATCCTTCTTATACCGTGGGGATTTTGGACTGTAACTGCCGGTGTAAGGGTCTTCACAGGAAACCGCTGTAGTTCTTAACACAAATATCAATAAAAGACACGTAGGTTTACTATGAGACATCCCTATCCTATCACCCTTTTGCGATCGTTAGGCAGAGAACTAATTCATGGAATTAAAAAGCATATACTTGAAATTTTATTCCATTATTTTTTGTATATTTTCACTTTTTAGTTGTGGTACTGTCGCCGACATTTCCAATGTCACATTAACTGCCCGATGCTTCCCCGAAGTGCAACAAGATGTCAATTCTTCAATTTTTTTTTACCCCCTTTCTGTGCAAAAAAAGGAGCTAAAATTTGGTATACGTGAACTCGTTAAGATCCTGAATAAATGATAAAAAATTTGAAGGGATGTTTCGATCTCACAAACCAAACCATTCCCTTGTTAGACTGGTTTAAGGAAAGCAATGCCGGAAAGCACTACTTCGCAATGTGACATTGGAAATGCCGGCGACAGTACCATATTTAGACATCATATTTATATTTAAGATGTAGACTATAAGGTTACGGAAGAAACGACTCATTGCGAATTCCAAGAAGTATTTCAGTAACACCATTAATATGAAATAGATTGTATTATGATAATCTAATAATAATTATTTAGAAAATTTTGAGGTTTAGCTTATGGAAGAAGAAAATTAAAAATGAAAGATATAATGAGAGATTTGATATTTTTCCTGAAGGACGTTTTTTTAATTTCTTTTTATGTCTGTCTCTTCTCATAGCCTGTGCAAGTTCTTCCCAGGGCCATCGAAATAATGATTCTAAGAACCGTACAAGTGAATTAATACAATTGGAGAGAGAAATGAACCTATTGGATGCGTTGTCGTCTTTCAGGAAAACAGCTGAACTCGTTGATAAGACAATTATGTGTGGAAATGAAAGTTACTTGACTCGCAGTTTGTTTCATATTCAATTCGGCTATCAGCTATAAGTCTCTCCAGTCCAATTCGATTGTTTTTTAATATTTCCATCAGCTTATCCCATTTCACCATGTCAAATGCTTTAATTTTAAAGATGTTTTATCCAGCAAAATTACAGTAATTTTTTTCAAAACTTGTTTCCTTCTAATATTAAAAAACAAAAATTGTGATAATGAAACAAAAAAGGCAAATTATTATCTTGAACAGAACTTTCAATAATACATTAACACTGAATTTTAAATGGATGGATTTTCTTTTCAATTGACATTTCGTACTCAAAGGGTACCAAGCCTGGTCATTCATATAACTCCAAATCTTCCAGATCCACAATCGTCATAAACATAGGTCTTGTTATACTTTTTGGGCATGCGATAAACACTTCCCATGTCATAGACTCCACATCAAAAACATAGAGTCGACCTGTCTTGCACAGAGCCCAAAATTCCCCCGATTTGTTATGAAGACTGAGGATATCTGATGGACTTGGACCTGTTGATTTGGTGGTGCGCCATTCTTTCTTCTGAGGGTCAAAACAGGCTATTCGATCAGGCTTGTGGTGGCGGAAAGCATAGACCTTACCTTTGTGCACCGTTGTCACCATATAAGTATCACGGTAGTGCTCAGGTAGAGGAATTATGTCTTGCCTAAAATAAATGGTAAAATGTTTATAAAATATATTAATGTTGTATTTTAAATTGCTATGATCTATACTATGTACAAGGTGGCTATAATTAAAATTGAGCAATGTAGCAAGGAATATAGTGGATGAATTTTTTATCTCAAATTGGTGTAAGTATTAAAACATGGCGTTTTAGTTTATAAAGAAAAAAAATTACAAAATTTTGTTACCTGGGGAAATTTGGCACTAGAATTACTTTATTTGTAATTATTGAAAGAGTTAATATCTAGAAAAGGTACTACAAATCATTTTTCGTTTTCATAGAAGTTACAGATGTTTTCCAATATGCTCTGTGTTCAGATGTTCCAAGGCCCATCCACCTTTGAATATTTTCCCTAAAAGCAACAGAATCAGCCTAGCAGAATACAATTGGCGGGGCCTATCTCCGAACAAAACACAATGAATCAAATGACTTTCCACAGTTTGTCAGTAAAGTAGCTTGCTCAAGAGGGATTCAGGTGTGAAAGGGAATTCGCTGCATTCGGCTTATTCAGCGAACATGGAGTGGGACTATGTGTGTTAATGATTGATTTTGAGACTTGTTGTAAGAAAAGGGAGAATGTGACAAAGAGAGATGGTACTTTTAAAGGCTAAAATAACTTAACTATAAGTGAAAAATAATTACGCAAATTTCACGCATTGGTAGTGCCAAATGTATTATTTATTTTTTTATTTACTTATTTACTATTTTTTTAAAAAAAAGATTAAATATTTCCTTTAAACACATTTTGCATTACATTTGAAGTATTTTATCTTCCTGCTGCTCATTGACCACAATATATATATAAATGTAACTAAATTTCAAATGAGTAATTCTAATTAGAATCAATGTTGAAGAAGTTTTATTCATTTAAAGTTCATAAAATGTATGTGGTGCCATAGGAAATATATTTAAGTCGGACATAAGAATAGCAAATAGTAAATAAAAAATGAAAAAAATAAGAATTAGGGATTTTTTTTTTGGACTTAAAAGGGTTAAAATTGGATTGGAAGAGGACTGAATATTTTTATTAATATACATCATAAAAATTTAAAATAATGTAGTTTTGCCAGACAAAATTATTCAACAACTTACTATATTATTGGTTTTGTTTATTGATGATGGAACAGTTTTAAGTAACCCGTTTAAATATGTTTAAAAATATATATTTTTATTATTTTTTTTATGGAATTTATAACTTATATGGATTTGGGATTACTGATTTAATTTTCTTGTTAAAAAAAAGTTGCTATAACTGCCATGGATATTATAATGATCTCTATTAATATTTTTCTTTTTGTATATACTATATATAAATAAGTGTGGCATTATTTTGAAAAAATAAGTATTTAAGGTTTTGTTTGCTTTAAACAAATTATTAAAAAATGAAATAGAGTTAAGTGATTGTTTTCACATGTTTTGGAAATGCTGTGAAACTCAACATACAATTAAGGAACAAACATTTCATTTCTGTTTAGGAATAAAGAAAGGTATATTTTTTTAACCAATCAGGTGTTAAGTGAACATACATTTCTTGTTTTATACACATAATATTAGGGAAGTGTAAAAGCAAATGCCATTGTTAACTTAGTACTGTTTTATTCAGAAATATAGAATGAACTGAAATTATTTATGGAAAGTCTATTTATCTAAATATTAAATTTTGTTTTACTACTTATATATTTGTTAACAGAGCGTGATGTTTGGCTCGTTTCTATCCATTAAAATATTTTTTAACTTTAGTTAAAATAATGGATAACAATTTTTTTTTTTAAAGAATTGGAAGTCCTTAGGCACAAATGTTTTTTTTTAAAAAGGGTTATTAAAGAGAACTGGTGTATGCAAATCATGTTAAAGATTCAAATTCTATTTAATCTACATTTTATTTATTTTACCTTTTTTTTTTGTTAAAAATTTGTAATTAAAGAGATTTTTGGTAAATGTATTTTGAGGAATATGATTTAAACATTGTTCAATGTTTAATTTTCTAAGCTAATTTTTGTTTTAATAAAATAAAAAATGATACTTTATAAGATTCAGGTGATTTGCTTTCAGTATTATTTCTTTTCATTATCTAAAGACAGACAAGCTCCCATTTATACTGACCGTGAATTGGTAAGAGAGGCACGAAAGGACTTTTCAGTTGATGCAATTGATAAGAACATCAATTGAAAAGAACAAATGGTTGTTATCAAAATTAAGTATATAGGATGTATAATTAAATATATGTAATTTGTTATCTGCATCTGCGGGGCGAAGGAAGATATGGAACTGTCAAATTAATGCAAAATCTGTGGAAAAAAACTTCAGAACTTAATTAAAAGTTAAAAATACTTGAAAAACATGATAAGCATTCAGGATTTTCAAGACCACAAAAGCACAGCCATCAGCGGGCAGCAATCAAGCAGGAAGTATAGTTTTGCTGCCGGCGAATTAACCGCCTAATGCAGCAAAGAAAGGCGCTTGGGAATGTTTACATGCAGTTGACTTACTTCCGTCTTTAGATTCCATTACCGTCTGTTGGTGGCAGGACAAATCTAATTAGCCGTTTTCAGCGATTAGCTGGCAGCTAACTTTGCACCTTGAAAACCCTGATTCATTTAGGTGGATATAATTTCATTGCTGCCGTTTTATACTACTTTAAAATCATTATGGGTGCTTGTCATGCGAAAATTTTCCATGTTTGCTACGATGTTATCATTGCAATTACACATTCTGTTTAAATTATATCCTTATTGATCTATTCATATTAATTGTAACCTGTAATTATACTTTTAGTAACTAAAGTATATAACTATAGATTTCGATTCAGTCGAATCTGTCCACGTCTTCTGAAGGCATCATCTTAAGGAAAATTTTGACACCATGATTCACTTGATTTGGTCACGACTCAGCCTGTAAATAAGGATCTTTTGAGTCAAATACCTGGAGTGTATGTTGGCATTGAAACACTGGTCAGGACAATTCAGGAACTGCAGTCTTGGTAGTTGATTATTATAAATACTAGTGATAGCAGTAGTATTAATGCTGATTAGTTACAAAAATGAGTTATATAACTGTGTAATTAGAACTAAATACTTAGTGAAAATGTACATTATTAAGTTTAATAGTATGTTTAGGCTATCCTTTGTGTACTTCCAGATTTTGATAACTTTTATTAAAGAAGTTGAACGATGGCTTCATCATTAGCAGCAGTTTTCTGTCTCATGACAGGTCCAGAGGCAAAGTCTCATCCTGCAGTTTTCTGCATTCATTGCTTGTTCTTCCATTTCTTGGTATCCCTTGATAGACATTAAGTCATCTATCGTCATTAATCATCATCTTCCTTTTTCTTTTTATCAGTTTTTCAGCTCTCTATCTCTTAGCTCATTTGCAATCCCATTTTTTTTTTCTTCCTAATTCTTCAGTAAACTTCTTTTCTCATCAATCCTTTTTAAAACTCGTCAATCATATTTCTGGCAAATTGCATCCCTAACATTTCTAATTGTCCATGTTTCTGATCCAAATAAAGCATTTGATAAGTATTTTCTTATAAGTTTTTATTGATTTTGTTTATAAATAATTTTTTTCTATTATAGAATGTAATTTCTATTATAGAAATTCTTTTTAAATTTTTCATGGTAACCTCTATACCATATTTTCCATTTTCTTGATACTTTTAAATTTTTTTATAAACAATGATTAATATCACTCGTCAAATACAGTAGAATCTGCTTAATGTACCAGTCAGTTCCAAAACACACTATTTAATATATTAAAAATACTCTGTCTAAAAATATACTATTATAATTAAAGTTCCAATTTATTAAAATCCTCCAATGTTTAGCTTTTTGCATTTTAAGATAGAGAACTTTAAGGATTAATAATGATAAAATTTGTGGAAATCTGACTTTCGTGTTACTCGTTTTTTAATCTTACGCTTCATAAATCTTTTGCATTTCAAGATTAAGATTTCAAGATGCAGGTGGGTACAACAACAGTTGAATTGTGATTTATCTTATTTTCTTTCGTGCTCTCTTTCAGCGATTGAGTTTTGACCGTAAGTGCTCGTTAAAACAACCCTTAGCATTATCGCAGAAGCGAGATTTGTGTTTGCAAGAAAAGCAAAGAATTTTGGAGTGGTACCAGTGGAATTTCAGCATTTTGATTGGGGTGGGGGGATCAAAAGTGAATAATGTTTATCAACTTAGTTTATATTTAGTTTTTTTTTCTCTCAAAATATTTGGGGAACAACTGCCATCCCTTGCCCTTCCCCCAATTCCACGTATGAGTGCTATGATAAATTGCCAAAATGAGTCAGCTTAATGCAGCTACATATTTAAAATGCAGAGATGCAAGAAGTGCTATGGATATTTTGTCTGTGTTCAACATAGAGCAACAAACTTCGAAAGGCCTTAATTGTATGAGCAATTGATTCATGAACTACTATATGCAAACAGACAACAAGCAATGCTAGATAATTATTTAAAATAAATTTTATGTTGTTTCTTATTAAAAAGTTAGCCGCTAGGTGGCGCAGTATATTTGGCGTGATGTTAATTTTATCGATCTTAAAAGCGACTTTTCTGTAATAAATTTGATATTATTTTACGAGACACAAAACTAAGGAAGTAGTAATCATCTAAGTTACATTGTAATATCAATAGAAAGGAAGTAAGTACTGTTGATTTTCAGAAAGTAATGCATGAGGTGTCAATGTTAGGCCTAACAGAATGGTACGGAAATCAAAGCAAGTTAGCAGCGATCTAGCAGCTACATCACTACAGAAATTGAATTTCAATGAAATGATAACTGAAGTGAAAAATATAATCCAACCAATTGTTAATAAGAGAGCTGTGAATCAAACAGAACTTCAGAAATTAGAATTGCTTCTGCAACGCCTTAGTGAAGAACTACTAGGAGTTTTGGAAAAATACTCAGCTACTCAGGAGAAAGTTATTGATCTACCGAATGAAAAGGAAAAAAATTTCAATCGATCTACTTATGCTGATATTGCTCGTCAAAAATTGAACTTACTGCAGGAAAAGCAAAAGAAAGAATTGAGTAAAGATAATAAAGAAGAAATTGTATTGAAACCTGAAAGTGAAGTCCAAGCACAGGAAGATATCTCCACAGTGGGAACAAAACTGATGAAGATCCTTTCGCCCAAAACGAATGGTTTCAACATTGAAAAATGTAATGAACTTAGTGATGGAAGAATAAAACTATCTCTAACAAATGACTCTCAGATCCAAAAAATAAAGGACTTAGTAGAGAATAAAGATCTAGAAAGCTTTAGCTATAAGGTTGAAAAGAAGAATAAATTTCTGCCATTTATTGAAATTGTTCAACATGTTGACAGTATCTTATCCAAAGAAGAGGTGCATGAACATCTACTAGGACAAAATGATTCCATTGTTCTGTGTGTTAAAGAAAGGACAAACATTTGAACTTTTATTCTCATTTTCTGGTAAGAAAGACTCAAAATCTGAAAAAACATGGATAGCGAAAGTCTCTCCTGAATTGAGATATAGACTAGTCACTGCTAGAAGAGTGTTTGTTGGATTAAAATCTTGTCCTGTTTTTGACAAAATTAATATAAAACTAATAAAATTAATATAAAATTAAGATAATATAAATAATGTATTAATTGTGTCAGATGGTCTAATAGATTCAATGTAATTAAAGTAGACATAAATCATAAAGCTACAGATCCAAATTGCCCAACTGCCTTAAAGGTAAAACGGAAATAAATTGCTAATATAGATTATGGGAAATATGATTACAACTTGTGATTTAAATGTGATACAATTAAATATGCATCACTGCAGAGCGGTGACATGTAATTTAGTTAAATTCTTAAATGATAATAAATTTGATGTAGCTCTGTTACAAGAACCTTATACTTACAATGACAAAGTTGTTGGTTTCCCATCACATTATAGAATAATTCATTGTACTATTAGTAAACCTTTAACATGTATTCTTATTGGTAATCCTCAATTATCTGTTGTATTTTTAAAATATATGAGCAATGAGTGGTGCACAACTATTTCTGTCATGTTGGATAAAATAATATATTTCTCTTCAATCTATTGTAAACCTTCAGTTGACATTGTAGACACTGTAAATGACTTAAAAACGCTTTTAGGCAACATTTCTAAAAACAGCTTTATAATTGGAGTTGATTCAAATGCTAGAAGCCCATCATGGTATGATAGGATTGACAATGATAGGGATAGGACATTTGAAGAATATATAATAACCCAACAGTTAAATATCATAAATGACAAAGAAGGCCCTACTTATATATCACCAATGGGGGAGAGTACAATTGATCTTAACCTTGGCAGGAAATTATTCCATGAAATTAATAAAATTTTGGGAAATTATGTTAGAAGAAATGTGCTCTGAGCATGCTGCTATTAAATTTGTAATAAATACAAACAAAACTAGATATGAAACCACTGACAGAAACTATAATCTCAAAAAAAGCAAACTGGCATATTTTTTCAAGACCAGCTAAGAAGTAAAATTGATACACTGAACATACATCAGGATTTAACCAACTCAAATGATATTGATCAGTATACTTACCAACTAACAAAAATAATTAAAGATGCAGCAGATTTATCAATTCAGAAAAAGAAACCAGGTAGAAAAGCTGTCCCATGATAGACTTCTGAATTAACCACATTACGTAAACAAGTCAACAGATCCAGGAGACGCTTTCAAAGACAAACAAATCCTGACCTTAGAGCTACTAGAGAGATTGAATACAGACTTCTAAAAAAGGAATATATGTTTGAACTTAATAGAACAAAGATAGCTTCTTGGAAAACATACTGTATTACTGAAGGTAACCAGAACCCATGGAAAAACATTTAGAAAAATTTTAACTAGAAGTAGATATAACAACTGTTTTGCTGTCAGTACATCAAAAAACCATAATGTCAGAGATATAATTAGTGATGTAGTAGAAAACATGTTCCCTCAGGACAATCCTACAACAGAAAGTAATATCCATCATACAAGTCGTCATGCGTCTAATGAAATTCATAATCTTGATATCAATTTTAATGAGATTACAAAAATAGAACTTAAATAAGCTGTATTTTCTATCCACCCTGAAAAAGCATTAACGATTATTGTTAATCCAACGATTAACAGTTGGATATCTGAAAGGCAATATGGCTTTATAAAAGGAAAATCTGCTGATTCAAAAAGGCTTTCAAAGAAAGGAATTCACTGCGGTTATCTTTCTTGATATTCAGGGAGCCTTTGATAATGCCTGGCATCCGAGCATTATTTATGAATTGATACAATTGAAATGCCCTGGTTATTTAATAAAACTTATCTGCTCATATTTAAAAGATAGGAAAATAACTATAAATTCACAAAACACAATAGTTGAAAGGCAGTTAACAAAATCATGCCCACAGGGTGGGATTTTGTCCCCGTTATTATGGAATATTATTATAAATAAGGCACTGAACTTATTTAGTGATGATAGTGTTAAGGTTATGGCTTATGCTGACGATCTGGTGATTGCTTATGAAGACTCCAGTATAATAAATATATCTAATAAACTCAATGAAGCAATAGGAAAGCTTCTTGACTGGAGTTATTGTAATAAACTAAACTTCAGTCATGAAAAAACTAAGGCAATATTATTCCACAAAAAACACAAATATAATTACCCATATATTGTAATAAAGGGTAAAGAAATTGAGTGGATTGATTCTATGAAGTACTTGGGTGTATTTTTTGATACAAAATTAAATTTTAAAAAACATTTAAATTATATTTTATCTAAAGCCAAACAAATAGGCAATCAATTAATAAGATGTGGATGTAATACTTGGGGTTTGAATTCTAAATCTGTAAAAACCATTTATAAAGGAGCTATACAACCTATTATACTCTATGGTGCGGCAGCTTGGGGTGCTGTTATCTACAATAAAAGTATTATAGATAAAATGTTAAGTGTACAAAGATCTTTTGCATTATGTATTGCAAAAAACTGTACTTTTGCACTTTTGGTTATTACAAGACTCCAACCTCTCCCTTTGGCAGTTCAATATAAAGTTATTGATTTCTTTTTAAAAACAGGAAATATAAAAGATGTTCACCAAGCACTAATTTGGGAAACAGGCATTAACATAATTGCCAGAGAAACTGCTATGACTAATAATATCTTTCCACCGTTGCGATCAGTACCAAATGTAGTATTCGATGGTTTAGACCCAAATACATATAATGCAGATATTATTATCTTTACTGATGGGAGTAAATCTAATATGGGAGTTGGTGCTAGTGTAATAATAATAATACACAAGTATCCAACTTCCATAGAGTATTGTTTTAGATAAAAATTCCCTTGTTATACCTCTATATTCCAAGCGGAACTGTCTGCAATTAAATTTGCTGTCGAATGGTCCACAAAGTTACAAAATAAAACTCTTAAAATTAATCTGCTTAGTGACTCAAAATCTTCCCTTCAGACACTCCTAAATATAAACAGTAAGCTAAAAGATGTACAAGAAATTCATAAATTACTCTCGACAGATAATAATATAACCTTTTACTATGTCCCAGGACATTTGGGATATGAAAGGAATTTAAAAGCTGATTAAATCTTATTAAAAAATTTTGTACCAATAAAAAGTTGTTAACAATAAATTAAATTGTATAATGTTCATAATAAATTGAAATAAATGATGCAATTGTTTCAATATTCTTTTTTAATGATATCAGCTGGTTACTTTTATCGAAAAGCGACTGTCCCAAAGTAATCACAATAAGCAGCATCTACTGTATTTCCATTGACTGACTTGTTCCACTTTCTCATCATTTAAAATCGCGTCTAGTTGTGTATTTCTTGAAACATGTAAATATTCATTCCATAATTAACACACACGTTTTTGAATGCATGCAGTAAATGCTTTAGTAGAACCACATTTCAGCTAATATTGCTTGCTTATCTGCAAATCTAATACTGTCTCTCCCCCAACTGCAATACCATCCCTCTCATCAAACTCTTCCTTTACGATTTCATTTGCAAAAATATTGAAGAGTGGTGGACACAAATAGCAGCCCTGCCTTACTATACTGCCAATTACACATTTTTCATGGCTTCCATTTTGGGTCCTTACTATTGCAGTTTGTTTCATATACAATTCAGCTATCAGCTGTCAGTCTCTCCAGTCCAGTTCGATTGTTTTTCAATATTTCCATCAGCTTATCCCATTCACCATGTCAAATGCTTTCTGTTGACAAGGCGTATATAGAGTGCCCTGCCAATTGTCTATATTCCTTTCAGATATGGTTCTCATTACTTCAATAGCATCTCTGATTCCTCTGTCGTTCCTGAATCCCAGGTGATTTGGCAGAATATTTGAATGTATATGAGATATTCAAAAAGTGGCCACCAAATACAAATTTTCTTGTATCGTTTGAATTTCCTCATATTTTACATCCTCAGATATCAGAATTATTTTTGTTTATGATGCTAACAACATTAATATTAAACCTATTCCTAACTTATTTCACTATTAGTTGGTAGAGTTATTACTATTTTACAAAGGTAGATTTTTTTATACTATAAATGATTTATTCAATAACAGCTTTAATTTTAAAGATAATACAGTAATTTTTTTCAAAATATGTTTCCTTTTACTATTGAAAATCAAAAATTGTGACAATGAAACAAAAATGGCAAATTATTATCTTGAAAAGAACTTTCAATAATAGATTAACACTGAATTTTAAGTGGATGGATTTTTTTTTCAATTGACATTTCGTACTCAAATGGCACTAAGCGTGATCATTCATGTAACTCCAAATCCTCCAGATCCACAATCGTCATAAACATAGGTCTTGTTACGCTTTTTGGGCTTGCGATAGACACTTCCCATGTCATCGACTCCACATCAAAAACATAGAGTCGACCTGTCTTGCACAAAGCCCAAAATTCCCCGGATTTGTTATGAAGACTGAGGATATCTGATG
>JAFIDM010094404.1:0-16880 GCA_023159025.1 Thereuonema tuberculata
GTTCAGATATAAATTATCTGAAGAAAAAGTAACTTTGAAATGACTAAGTTTTTTTTTTTCTGGTTAAACAGGAGAAAGAAAAAGTAAGTAACTTATTCTAAAAATCGTATTTCAATTACACTTCAATATCATGTATTTTTTTTTTTTTTTTTTATATTACGATCTTATAAATTATGATGTGTTATTCTAAGCAGGCAGTACCGGATTAAGTGGGGGGGGGGGGGGCCAAAGGTGGTAAGTGCTTCGGACGACACGTCCAGGGAGAGCAAAATGAGATTGAAACCGTGATTTATAATTGCATTAAATAGTGAAAAACAGCTACAGGGGCAGCATGGGGCTGACTTGCCCCCTCTGATAAACTTCCTAGATCCGGCACTGAAAGTAGGGCGCACACGAGACAACTATGTGCCAAGTTATATGGACAACTAGTTGTTAGAGCGCCTTTTGAGCACAGTTGGTAGCGACTTTCTACCAACTTTTAGTTAGCCAACTCCAGTTGGTGCTGTAGGAACAACTTTGTGAGTTAATGGGAAATTAGCCAATCACAGGGCAGCGTTAGAACATGTCAGTCCGAGAGCAAATCCAAAATCAATATTAGAGTATTGCGGTTTTTTTTTTTCACACGTAAATAAAGTTTATGTCTAAACCCATTTTGCTCGTGGACAACTCTGAGGAAGTGGCTACATTGGGTCCAGAATACATATTCAATTTCTGTATTTAAATATGTTCAGAAATATTTACTAAACTTTATCTGGAATGATAATTGTGATAAAGTCTGTTTCTTAATAACACGTCCATGAAATAAACCTACATGTTTATAAATAGACACAATGACTGAAATCATCAGTGATAAAATATAATAACAAGATAATAACAATAACAGAATTAACTCTGAGATATATTTGAGGAATCAACTTAAAGTTATCAGATATATATTTTTCCTGCTTGAATAAATACCACATTACTTACAAAGGACTCTTGTAAGTTATTTTAGAAATTATAAATCTTATTTTATTAATCTCTGAGAGTAAACTGTTGTAACGAAAGTAAGCTTGGAAATTATTTTTAGAGAAATAAATGTGACCATCCATTTTCCATCTTTTGGGGCGTCCATTAATTACGTGAGGTGTTTTTTAAAAAATTTGGACCCCCCCCTCCCCTTTATTGAGATTTGGTAAAATGTAATGGGACTCCCCCTCCCACTCACCCAATAATTTTTAAATAATTAAATTTATTTGATATGTTCATGTATTTTGCTTCATAGCACTAAATACCTAAAGCGTTACTGATGTCTTCTCTGAAATATATTTTTTCTGTGAAAGAAGAGGAGGAAAATGATACTACGTTTAAGTGATCACCAGGGCAAGGATTCTGATGACATGTCATCTTTTAAATGGTTCACCACAGACATTGCTAATTTATATACAAATCCTGTTCATGGCCCCCATATTACAGAAATGCATATTTAAGTCATTTTTGCGTCCTTTTTCTAAGTATTTTATTTTTAGGTTATATTCTCGCTTTTCGCATCATTATTATGTCATTTTATGGAATTTATTAGATTATTTTGAACGTTTTGAGTCATTTTCTCACATTCTTAATGGTTTATGATGTATTTTTGCGTATGGTACTGGATATTAACGGAACTGAAAGTGAGTATGAATATGAAGACGAGAATCTTCACAACTTTGTTCAACCATTATTTCTTGGAATTTCAACATTCCAGGAGACACACCAAATTATGTCAGTTTTAATTCAAATTTGCAGGTCATTTTTTTCGGAGTTTTCGGGTCATTTTATAGCATATTTGCAGTTATTTTATGGGTCATTTTTTAAACATTTTTAGGTCATCAAAATTCGGGCCCTGGTGATCACTTAGAGCATTCTTATCGGTGAACTTCACCTTTGCCTCCTTCCACAAACGATTAACTTCTTGCTAGCACGTTTGTTTCTTCTTGTCGGCATGCCGCTTAACAAACGCATTGTAGAAGTTTTGATACAAATTCATATTGAACACAATAACATCACTGTATACGTTGCTGATATCACGAGTGACTGACACGCAGTGATTCCAACCAGGGAACTCCTCAAATGAAATCAGACACTGGCAAGTGGCTTGTTTCAAATCGGGTAATCCCGGGCATAGACAATGTTACAAAATGTTATAATCTGTTGTAATATGTATATTCTCTGAATTAAAAAAGTGACGTGAGATTTTCATTGAACCTCCCTCCTTTAAATGAGGTTTGGTGAGATTTTGCCATACCCCCCCCGTTCCATTTTGAGCTCACGAGATTAATAGATGCCTCCAATTATGTGAATACTAAGAAATAAAGTATATGAAAGAACAAGTAAATGTAAAAGTGTCTACTGCATATTAGGAGAGATGAGGAAAAGGTAATTTCACATACCCAAATATACACAAACCCTAAAATAAGGTTGGCTGATATGTGTTATGCTAGGCCCACACGAGACAACTTTAGTTGGTCAGTCACGGGCGCACACGAGATATAGTGAATGCGCCGCACCGCGAACAACCAATAAAGCACATCACTTATTTGAATGACGTCACGTGTGACGACACGGAGAATGCCGTAATGCAAATGTGGTGATGCGGTCGTTCCAAACCTAATATATGTGTAATTGCTGTTCAATATATGAGAAATATTGTTTGCATATTAGTAGCCTGTGGATAGTCACAATTGATGGCAATAATGCGAATCAAGAATAGCGAACGACCAACAGCCAATGACAGCCCTTTTCTGTGATTGGTGCCGTCGTGAATTCTTCACTAACGAGCGAGCGGTTATATCATAATTCCATGCGAACAGAGCCACTACTCTGCAAAATCCGATAAATTCGAGGTTTTCAAAACTCTCTGGATAAATTTTGCCGCCTAAACTTTTGCAGTCGGACCTCTATTTAACGAACCTCTATTTTGCGATCTTTTGTTTGGAACTAAGAACATTTTGCTAATTTCTTCGTAAAATAACCTCGAAATAGCGAAGTGCATTTTCTATTTAAGGAACTTTTTCGTGGTATCTATTTTTTTTTCTCCTTGAAATGTTTTTATTATTAATATTCCCTTGCAGGAAATGAAAGAACTGTGGATACAGCTGAGGGAAAAAGAAGAAATTAACGATGATGTCCTGATTGAGGATTATCTTTCACTTGATTTCGAAGATGAGACCTCGAAAACACTAACTGAATCGTGTATTTTAGACTTCGTATGATGAAATCCTAAAATCATTTGAAACAATCCGACGAGGATTACAATTTGAAGAAAATACACCTGAAGGGGTTTTTAGTGCATTGCAAAGATGCGAGGCGTACTATGAGCGAAACCACTTTTTCAAAGAAAAAAACTCAGACAAAATTAAAAAAATTTTATTAGTAAAATTTAAGCACACATGTGGTAATGTATGCTTTATGTCATTAAAATTATTACCTTTTTTTAATAATATTTATTGTTAATGTATTTTAAATTTGTTTTATATAGTTTAAATAATTTTAAAAGGTGAATCTCAATTTAACGAATTTTTTTTCGGGATTTAGCGACTTCGTTAAATAGAGGTCCAACAGTATTTACAGAAATTGAGTAAGTATCCTGGACCCAATGTAGCCACTTTCTCAGAGTTGTACAGGTGCAAAATGGGTTTAGACATACTAAGTGAATTCAATACGAGCATCCTTGAAATTACAATTGACCCTTTGAATTAAAAGTGGTCCGCGCATGCGTCACTCAGTAAGGACGTGCAGACGTGGGCTCCATAAAATTTTCCCATTCTACAGAGTCAGAGTAAGCTGAAACAATTTCATATTCAATTATTAATAATATAAAAGGTATTTAACATGGCTGACTACTCAAAACTAAAAATTAAATGTATAAGATGTAAAAAATTAATGAAAGAGGCTGAACTAAGATGTATGGCATGTGGTGTTGAGCAGCACATCTCGTGTCTTAAGGAAGGTGAATTCCCAGCTGGGGAAACCCCCTCGAAACATAAGAAATGGAAATGTGAAAGCATCAATCGAGTTACTTTAAGAAATAGAAATGCTGGATTGAACCCCAAACAAAAGGAAGAAAATAATGAACAACTTAATAATGAACTCTCCCCAAAAAACCCTACCCTACAATTTAGTGAAATGGAAGATTCTCAAGTGTGTGACATGAATAAGACAATAATGAAAGAACTAAGAGATATTAAGAAGGCAATAAATTTTGTCAATGAAGAGTATGAAGAAATAATGGTTAGACTACAGGTTTTTCAAGAAAAACAAAATGAGGTATAAGGTATAACAAAAAGATTAGAAAATGAAAACAAATGTGTGAGAAATTCAATTTTTTTAATCCCTGATAAAATTAAATTAAAACTAACATCAAGGCTTTGAAATATTTATATTTTTTATTTTCATTAAAACCGAAAGTTAAGAGTATGTTCTTTTGTTGTGTGTAAGCACGTAAGAACAATGGATGTGTTGAACACAGCATGAACGCGGACATTCAATTGTTAATGGTGAATCCTAGAGGATCGAAAAATGGCGTTACGATGAAAACCGAAATAGCAAGGATGCTAAGGTTTTAAAATGGGAATCGGATGAGTTCCTTCCGATTGTGCTATAAATTAGTTTTGATTTTAAACTCATATTGTGTTCAGTAAAAGGCGGACGGCCTTGAGAATTAAATAAGTAAGGATTAATGGTAAAGTTAAATTAATTCTTAATAAACGGTTAGGCTCAAAGATGATCTCGCAAATGAGGACTGGCAGACCCAAAGTGGAATTATGCTAAGGTATTATCTTCGACGTTTGACAGGGATTGACGGAAAATTGATGGATTGTTGCTGAACTTTTGTAAGTAGGATTTCTATTTTACTTCACCCATCGAGAATTTGGAAATGGAGCCAACGATAGAATTTCGAACACAAGAAAATGGAGTTTAGGACAAAGCTGAACGTATACTAATGAATATTAAAGATTAAACATTACCAACACATAAACATTTGTTCGTTGATTAAAGAAACAGTAAAGTTAATCATTTCAAGTAAAACCATTAATGCTAGGATTTATTAAAGTCAAGGGAAATCGACTTATTACAAATGTTGGACTGAATCAACTAAAGTTAAAGAACTGTAAAGTTGAAAGGATTTAAGTATTTATACAGGAACATTTGTGTTTATTAGCAAGAGGTTTATTTTAAAGATTATTTCAACGAGGTCAAAGAAAGTTATGATTATAAACTGTTTAGAGTGTTTTGGTAAAGATTATAATACTAGAATGTTTAGTCAAGAAAGGATTGGAGAAATCAAGTTTACTTAAACATTCATATAATTAAGTAATATTATAGCACATACAGTGAACATTGTTTATAGCCATCTCATACAAGTTAAAAGACATATGAGACATAAGAAAATTCTATGTGTTAATGAGTTTATACATTAAGATAAACTTCAGTAATTATCACACTAGATGAAAATAGCCATTTATCAACGTTGTTAATTGAACAGTTGATGTTAAGAAAGATTTAAAGGAACTTTAAGTTTTAAAGTAAAGAACTTTCAGTGAACTTTCAGTGATTCATAGACTATTTGAAACAACTGTTTCACATCTTGTAAATATTTAATGATTATAAAACAAGTTAAGTTTAAATCAGTTTTGCTTTTATTTTCTCCTTACTCTTAAAGACTTAATATGCTCTGCTAAACCAGTACAGGCAAGTAAATAAATTAAAATGCCGTTTAGAAAATTTATTGTGTGGAACCTAAGTGACAATTATTCTTATATATAATCCTCCCACAAAATGCCAAAATGAGAAAATCCTACAACTGGAAAACTACTCAAAATGGAAACACAACAAAGGAAATTCAATTTGGAAATTGTAGGGGTACAAGAACATGAAAATCTAATGGAGATTATGAACAAAATTGCTGAGGAACTTAATATACAGGACTCGAGTGAAACACTACATTTAGTTCACAGATATGGGAGGATAAAAAAACAACAAACCAAGACCAATTATTGTAAGTTTATTAACAGAAAAGATAGAGATAACTGGCTTTTTAAATATAAGCAAAGTAAAGGCTTGAACAACAATCAGATTATCAATGGAAATAATTTCAATAGAATCTATTTGAATGAAAATTTAACACAACATATGAAAAATCTTTTTGGGATAACAAAAATGGCTGTGAAAGATAAGGGATATAAATTTGTATGGATCAAGAATGGAAAAATATTAATAAGAAAAACTGAAAACACTAAATTAATCCAAATCCAAGATAAAAATGATATAAATAAGATATTAAAAAAAAAAAAATCACACACAGAATGGAAATACGTAATGCAAAAATTGAACTAGCAAATACAAAAATAATAGATAAAATCGATGATTGGAATCCAAATAGTAAATATAAGAATATACTATTTCTGAATATTAGAAGTTTAAGATCGAATTTCCAATATTTGTTGGCAAACATTCAGTTCAAAATAATGTATATAGATATAATAATTTTAGTGGAGGTCAATATCAAAGAGGAGGAAATTTTTTTATTCAACATTAATGGATATAAAAAAGCCTATAAATTGAGAAGAAATTCTAGAGGTGGGGGAATCATAATTTTCTACCGTGAAAATTACAATGTCCTAGTAAACAGTGAAGATGCTATAACTCATGAAAATTTAATCTGTACATTTAATAAAACATCATTCCTATTGAAAGAACTAACAATTTACATTATATATAAACCTCCACATACAGACAAGAAAATATTTATTAAAGAATTAAAAGAAAACATAGTAAAAATATAGAAAAAAATGAAAAAAAAATTAATTTGTATTGGAGATACAAATATAAACTTTGGAGAAAAAATTGTTAACAAAACAAGTGTAAAGTATGTAAATATGTTCTATAATCTGGGATTTCTAAATCATATATATAAAACAACAGGATCAGCTAAAATAACTATTTCAGAAACTAAAACTTGCATTGATCATTGTTTTTCAAACACAGAATCTTTTGCCATTAATGCCAATATTTTACAATGGGATATCTCAGATCATTATAGAATCTTGATTGAAATTGAAAAAACAGAATTTCAATTACCTGAAAAAGAAAATATTAACTATGAGAAACAAAATAATTTTAAAATAGATATTGAATTCTTAAATGAAGGATTAATATTATTAACAGATGAAATAAAAAGGAATAAAGTAGAAGATCCAAACAAAATTATTAGTAAATTGAATAAACTAATAAAAAAAGCAAAACAAAACGTCAAAAATAAAAGAATTAATGAAAAAAGTAAAAGGGACCCAAATGAGAGACAAAATCTAAAATATAAAAAAGAATGGATGAATTCTCAAATATTAAAATAATTTATATAAAAAAATATATAAAAAACAAAACAAATACATAATTAGAAAAGGAATACAAAACAAAAAGAAACTGGTTGAAAAATCAAATTAACAAACAAAAGAATAAATATTTCAGGAAAATTATAAAAGATGATCCAAATGCCACCTCAAATGTTTGGAAAACTTTAAATAAAAATATAATTGGAAGACATAACAAAATTAAGACTTCCGATTACTCAAACTTATTGGAAAATTATGATATTAAAATATTGTTTAATGAACTTAGTAAAAATTTTACTCAGAATATAAACACTAATAAAAAAAGTAACAGAAATAAAATAATGACGAATGATGTAAAACCGGCAACTGAAATGAACTCCATGGTATTAGCATTTCCTAATAAAAATGATATAATGGAAGTAATAAAAAATCAAAAAACAAAATATTCATGTGGACCTGATTTTATAAATACGAATGATATTAAAAAAATAAAAGAAAATATTTCTGAATTTTTGGTTGAATTGTTTAAAAAGATTTATTATACATTCATATAACCTGATTCATGGAAAATATTATACACAATTCCAGTATATAAGGGAGGAAATCATAATGAACTAAATAATTACAGGCCCATTGCATTAATTTCAAATATTTCAAAGATTATTGAAAGTTATATATCTAAAAACATGTACAACTTCATAAGCAGCAAGAAACTTTTAAATAGTAACCAATTTGCATATCAGAAAGATAAAAGTACTACACATCTATTGAATAAAGTAAACGAATATATAAATAAATCTTTAAACAGTGGAAAAATAATTTATATAGCATACATTGACTTCAGGAAGGCGTTTGATTCAATTAATCACAAAATTCTACTTCAAAAAATCAATCAAATGGGAATAAGAGGAAATATTTATAAAATTATTGAAAATTATTTGAAAAAAAGGAAATTTAAAATTAAAATTGGAAATAATGTCAGTCAACTATATAATTCAAAAAGAGGGATCCCCCAAGGTTCAAACTTGGGACCTCTCTTATTTAATATATATATAAATTCTATAAGTAACAATATACAAAATTCAAGTATTTTTGTAGATTTGTATTCGGGAAATAACTTACCTCATGAACTTTCTGATCTATTACAAATCAAAGGGCAATTCCAAGATATGTCAAAGATGTTCAGTAATAATCCGAAAGGAATATGAAACAATTGGACTACGCAACAATCGCGTTCGTGTAAAGATAAGACTCGCATGATACGAAGGGGTATCCATTGTTGAACAACAATCGGGCGTGCAGTTGCAGTTGTTTTTTGAGTAGGACTAATGTTTGGTTATGTCGAAGGAAGAAGAACGAATACATGGCGAAGATGACGACAGATATGGAAACCTTCAGAAGTCCGATTAACTGAAAGATACGAGGGAATCACGAAGTTAAACGTTCCTCGTTTCTGGGAATAAGTGTGGTTTAACGGATTGAAGTTCGACCAAAGTGAAAAAGGTTAAAAGGATGAATCCAGTTCCAAGGATCGTCTACGATGGGATTCGAAAGGCAACGAATCTGAAGACAACGTCAACCAGGTATTGAAAGTCGTTCAACGTAGGACGTTTAGACGTAGGACGATAGAACTTCGGAATACAGTAAGTGACCTTTGCTACTTTATCACACGGACGGGAACATTGAAACATGAACATAGTTGTCATCTGATTTCTTCAAGACGTACAGAAAGATAGACATTAGTAATGTTTACGAAGATAAAGATTTAAGGAAATAATCCAAGTGAGCATAGAGTTAACACATACAAACTTTTCCAGTTATCACATTTGAGAAGAATGTCTAGGAAGGCTTTAAATGGGTAACTCAGAAAGACGTAGAAACACACAAGTGAAACAGTCTTAATTATTCTCATGTAAAAGAAGTTAAAACAGAATATATTTAGATTCGTTTTATCAATACGCCTTTGTTTTCTTTTCTACAAATTAGGTACACCATAAAAGTTATCTTTAGCTCGTTATACGATCATTCTCTGCTGGAGAAAAGGTTTCAAAAAACATCTCCGTTACATTGTAGTGTTTTTTTTATATGTAATATCCGTTTTTTTTTCCTCCTTCTCGGAAGTGCACCGGGTTTTCCCAGTAAAAAGGAAAAAAAAAAAAAGAGAGGTCGGTTGGATCCCGCAGTTGGTTCCGAGAGTTTGAACGGAGCGGGTGAAATGAAAATGTTAAGCTTTAAGCATTTTAATTATTAAATCAGTTAGAATTAACTTTTGTGTTGCGTTGAAAAAGTCAGAGGGAGCGAATTGGAATAGCTACTGACGTAATGAGAGGACAGCTGCTTACGCAATCATCGTCACAACGAATTGGTGGACAGTTCAACTAAGGAATGGATCTGGCGGGTTAGTCAAAATTGGACTTCGCAGATTAACGATAACTAGACGATTAGTTATGTTGCAACGCACTCAAAAAGACTGTAAGTAGAAATCTTTATTAAGAAGTTCCATTGAAGAATAAATGACGGAAAGGAATAATGTTCGTCGACAGAATTTAACAGAGGGAGAAAATCACGAGTTCTAAAAATCACAAGACAGTGAGGAATAATAGAATTGAAGATAATTATATTAACTTTTGAATTAAAAGGAATATTATTTTGTTTACTAGGAAAGTAAAAATTTATCAACGTTACTCGACTGAAGTAATTAATGAATTAGAGAAACTTTACGATTGAACTATTCCGCGAGTTGTGTGAATAGGAATATTCCATTATTTGTGTTTCGAGGATAGGGAAGAAATCAAGCAATGATAATTAAATAATTCCAGTGTTAGAAACAAATAGTAGAAGATTTACTATTAGTGAATTAGTGCAACAAGAATATTATTAGAAGAAATGATATCAGTGATTAATGTCACTACAATTAACTGTGAGATAAGTGAATTATGAATTATACAAGAATAAATAATTCATACAAGTGAAAACCATATTATTACTCTTACAAGTGAAAATGCATTATTATTTGCATACAGGTGAAAAACCAAATTAATACTCATTGTGAAAAGCTCAGTTTCACATTAGGTGAAAAGTCATTATTAATTCACTTTAGGTGAAGAGCCATTTTCTCAAGGTTTATAGAATTGAATTATAGAAAGACTTTAACGAGGAGTAAGCTGGAAGCTTATTCGAGTGATAATAATTAACTTATTCAGTTTTAATATTTTAATAATGAACATTGAACTTATAAGCTGTTTGAACTTTTGAAGTTGCAGAACTTTCATTATTGGAGTTTATGTAACAGCGTAATAAGTAAAAAAAAAAAAAAAAATATGTCTAGATGTCTAGACTTGTAGCTAGTTCTCTACAACATGTATTAGATAGCATTAAGTTATAGTTGCGATATTTTCTACTACATGATGGTTATGGCCCCTAGCGACGATTCCACTGCGCGTAGTTCAATTTTCCTCTATGCTGATGATGTCATTCTGATTGCTACTGACGTAAACCAAACTCAAGCACATCAAAATTTGCAGACAGACCTAAATAATATAAATAAATGGTCAATCTCAAATAAAATGACAATAAATGGAAATAAAACCAAGATAATGTTAATCAAAAATAAAAATAAAAAAATAAACAACAATTTAATAATTAGATTGCACGACATTGAATGTTCAAATATCAATCAAACAAATGATGATCTCATGACTACATGTAGTTGCAAAAAAATTGAAACAATTTTAACCTATAAATACCTAGGAATATATATAGACAACAAGTTCTCTTGTAATAGACATTATGAGTACGTAATTGGAAAGTTAAGTTCATATTCATTTCTATTTTACCATATTAAAAATACATTCCCATTTAAGCAAAAACTCATAATCTACAAGTCTCTAGTAGATTCACTATTAAATTATGGACTAGAATGTTGGGTTTACATTAATAAACAACAAATGAAAAGTATTTATAAACTAACTATGAAAATATTTAATAATGCTTATACTGATTTTAAACAAAAACCAAACAAGAAACAGTTAAGAATAAGAAAAAAATATAGAATATTAAAAATAAATGAAAAATTTGTATACAAAATTTTGATCAAGAACTAGTCGGCTACCCGTCGCTTCGCTCCGGAAGCCTCGCGTATGTAACGGAAAACAATTTGTTATTTATTAAAAAAACACACACACACAAATTACATCAAGTAAAATAAAACTAAAATTTTTTTAAAGTTTTTTTTTTATTTTAATTTTTGATGTATATATTCTCTCAATTCACGACTGCTTTTCGAATCAGCGTGTGAATCATATATCTGTGATATATTTTTATTTTTTATAGAGATTAGAATATAATCCTTGTGGTCTAATGCCTAAGACGTCTAACTTCGGAGCAGAAGGTTGCATGTTGGATTCCAGTAGATAACTTGTAGAAATTATTTCTATTTTTGTAAATTACAATAATTGCACCAGACCGAAAGAGAAATAAAAGATTTTCGTAATATAGATACAATTTTCAGTCGCTTTTGAGCTACAAATAGTGAGCTTTCAGTATTCTACTTAATAGAAATAGTGCTTCTTTCTTTCTTGAGTCTCTTTTTTTATTTCCATTGATACTTTACAGTGGTTTTTGAGTTAGAAATAGTGATTGTTTTTGAGTAACGAATAGCGATTATTCAGTATTCTACCTAAATAGAAATAGTGATTATTTTTTTTTTCTGTTCTTTTTTATCCAATTCCAATTGATACTTTTCAGTGGTTTTTGAGTTACAAATAGTGAAAATTATCTATATCTATTAGCTAGGCCATCAGATTGTTCGATATAGATATTTGAAGAAGAGATTTCAGATGGACGTTAGTTGATATAGATGATAAATGAAGATCATAGCTTGTATACGAAATTCTTCGCAACAAATTGATTGTGAGTATTCTTTAGAGTGAAGATAACCAAATTCTGTTGAATTGTGACTCAAAGACCTAAAGTTGTACGTGAGTTAAGACAACGTTTTCCAATTATATGGCAACTTTATTTAGAGTTTGTCCTTGAGCTTTATTGATAAATATCGCATAAAAGGTCTGATCGGAAATTGTTTTCTTGTGAAAGTGAATGGAAGTAGATTACCGCATGGTTCCATGGACATCCTATGGATGAAAACAAAATCTCCTTTGTGAGTTCTGTTATAATTTCGGTTTTTATGAGATCATTATCGAATGAACAGCATTTAAGTTGAGTTCCATTGCAGTATGCAAACTAATATTGTTTCGCAACAATATTATTGGAGATCCAATCTTCAATGACAAACGATGTTGAGGAATTCCGCTGAGATTCAATGCGTTCAGACACTTGGGCATATAGAGATGTTCGTGTGATGGATTATCAGAAGTGTCAATTTTATTCGCACTTGTATTGTATGCTGTGTAGTCTCTCCTTGTCTTCTTAGACTTATCCTTCGATTGATGTTATCGACACTCTCGTTCATCTCGTTTATCCAATTCCAATTGATACTTTTCAGTGGTTTTTAAGTTACAAATACTGATTTCTCAGTATTCTACCTAATGACGTACTGCGTCTTTCTTTTTTGACTTTCTTTTTAATTACAATTGTTACTTTTCAGTCAAAGTCAGTTCAGTTTTGACAGATAAGTCAAAAAAGCAATATGAAGAGAGTTGTAGTTCCCATGGCCTAATGGGCAAGATGTCTGACTTCGGATCAGAAGGTTGCAGGTTTGATTCCTGTCGCGGATGTTTCATTGAAAAAATTCTTTCTATTTTTCATTCTCACAGAAAACTGCGCCGGACAGACAGACACACAGACAGACAGACAGACAGACAGAGAAATAAAAGATTTTAGTAATATAGATTACTATGATGTTAGTAGAGAAAGGAATTCTCAACAATTGGAATTAAAAAGTAGATATAATTGGTAAAACATTTTTAAAATTGAAAATATTAAAAATAACTTCGGATATAGATTAAAAAATTGGGTAAGTACAAAATTTTTAGTCAACTAAATACTAATCTAAATGAAACTTTAACATTTAAACAAATAAAACAGCAAGTAAAGAATATCTGATGTGGATGGGAAAATTATTTATTAAGAACCAAATATATTTTATATTTAAATTGATTAACTATTTGTTATATTAATAACTATTATTTTAATTTTAGGATAAATAGATTAAACTTCTCAGTCCTATACCACAGGTATGCAGTTTTATAAGCATACCTAATGGGACTGATAAACATTAGAAAAAAATAAATAAATGAAATCTGCGCTCCAACCAATTCTAGTTGTCCCAATTAACAAGTTAAGCCTTTGAGTATCAAATTGTCGCGTTGTTTTATATTTGTGGGAAAGCTGCGAATTGATTTATTTATAAATGCCCTTAAACACTTTCAGTGTCTAACATTGATGAATTTCCTGTTTTTCCGCTAGTTTCTACACCATTTATTTTACAAATTATAATCACAAAACCAACAACAGTTCAACACAGTAATCTCTCGTTATTTTCTGCAAATGTTGCGTTTTTTTTTCACAGTATATGAATCGATTAAAAATTTTTTTGGTTAAGCTGTGGTGGTATGGCATATTACGCTTCATGATCATTACAATAAATATATGATAACATTTCAGAAGCATAGTGACCTTCAAATTATATTTTTACTTTATATTAAATTTAAATAAACACAATTTTCATCAAATAGTTTTGAAAAATGTTTAAACTATCAAAAAGTATTTGTTTGTTTTAAAATTACTTTAACAATTCAAATTTTACCATCTTAAATTAAGAGAAAGCGCGATACAAATAATGATAAATTAAAAATTTCTGTGAAATATCAGATGTTAAGAAATGAGGAAGAAAATACAAAAAAAAGTTTTCTGTGCTCCTTCATAGAACAACTAACAAACTTCATTTTTAAGTTAAAAGAAATTATTAGAAGATTTTTTTGGTTCAGGCTACTTCCGGTTTAGGAATGCCAGGAAAATGATGGCAATTAGACAAAATCTCGCGTGTATTTACTGAATCCATTATTTTAAAACGAATGTGATATCCATTGTGGCCACTTATCAGAGTTGTTCAAATAATGCAAAATGGGATCTAGATTTACTAAATGAACTTAATGCAGGCTGCATTTGAAATTGTACTTGACCTTTAAATTACAACGACTTTGAATAAAGTAGTTGTTGCGACAATCTATAATAGTGTCTCTTCTAACTTCTGTGTAGGTGTTGGATAGATTGAAATTGATTTTGTTTTTATGAAGCAGTTTTTAAATATATTCTTGCTCTACAGTAAAAATGAACTTCTGATATTGTCAATATTTTGAATTATCTCAAATTCCTTATTCTAATCATAATCTTATTTTACTTAATAGAGAAATAAAGAGAATAATAGATATACCATAGTGGCCCGAATATAGCAGGACCTCGAATTTAACACGACCCCCTTTTTCGAAATAATTTCAAGAAAAATTAAAAAAAATAAAAAGAAAATAAAAATGTAGGCTACAAGCAATTTTCATTTACCCTACAATGAATGAATAACCTCAAATTTCAT
Organism: Thereuonema tuberculata; assembly: GCA_023159025.1. Taxonomy (NCBI): domain Eukaryota; kingdom Metazoa; phylum Arthropoda; class Chilopoda; order Scutigeromorpha; family Scutigeridae; genus Thereuonema; species Thereuonema tuberculata. The sequence goes on from JAFIDM010094404.1 coordinate 14,902, forward strand.
TTATGTGTAGAGTTTTATTTGTTCTTTCACCTAGCGGCACTTAGAGGATTTTCGGGATATTATTCTAACGGAAATCTTCAGGAACGCAGAATGAAATTAGTTGTATAGTAAAAATTACAATAATTGTAAAAGTGATCGTAAATTATAATGATTAAAAAAATGAGAAACGAAGCTGAACTAGCAGACAGCAAATAAGAGCGCGGCGCGGCGCGAAAGGCGATGCGCGGGAGTTGTATTGCAGGTGGTCTACGTTCAGGCGGTATTTAAAATGTTCACCCGGACATCAAATTCAAGAAAGAGGAGGAGGATCCTCTTTCCAACAATATTCCGTTTCTTGATGTGTTAATCCAACGAAAGGATCAAACCATACTTACTTCAGTATATCGTAAGCCCACGGCTCTTCCCATAACCATCAACTTTAATTCCTTTTGCACAATGTCTTATAAGGTGAACAATATTAATATGGCCATCAAACGAGCATTTGAAATCTTTAGCCATTACCATCTTTCCCAACATGAAGTTCATAAAATAAAGTATATCTTCCAGGCCAATGGATATCCCAAGAGTTTTGTAAACAATCATATCATCCGGCTGACACGAAATCTTTATCAGAACGAAAAGAATCGAACAATAATAACAAAAAGTATGTGTCTATACCCTTCCATCCGGTTCTATTTCCGGTTTCATCCGAAATGCTACAACCCTACAATATTGCGTTAGCTTCCCCCAGCCGCCATACCCTGCAAAAACTATGCAGTAAATTAAAAGTTACTATCCCTCGCACCAACCCATTAGAGCAGAAAGGGTTATTTAACTTTTTATATCCTTTCTGATCCAAGTGCCTATAATGTCTCTCGGTTTACAACATCCAGGACTATGGATTACATGGAAAAACAATAAAAAGAAAACTAAGATATAAAAAAAAAATTAAAAATAAAAATCCATCCCCTGCCGTTGTTATTTTAACCCCCTTAGTTGAGAATATAACCTTCCAGATAATGGGCATGCTTCTCGTCCTACCTTAGGAATTATGGGAATCAATTGTTGTTCTTAAGCTCTTCTAATTTAGTTTTATCCGCAACCAGATGAAGTCTCCAGTTCTTGGAGACGAAACTAGTAGTTTTTAACTTTTTCATGTTTTTAGTGTTTAATTAACTTTTAATTTGTGCTACGGCAGTTTCTACATAATTCCAAACAATATTTATTTAAACAAATTTTCGGAAATTTCTCATTTTTCTTTTTTTAAGTTATTTCCAACAATAAATTAAGTATCGAGATGTCACCTCGATATTTAATTTATTTTTGGAAATAACTTGAAAAAGGAAAAACCAAAAATTTCCGAAAATCTGTTTAAATAAATATTTTTTTTAAAATATATTTTTGAAGAAGATGTTGTATGTTATTTATTGAAATGCAAATAAGGAGGAAGGAGAATTGAAGAAAATGTGGACTTAAAAAAAATTATTTCTATGAAAAAAATGCTTCAAAACAAATTTATTTTTGAAAACGAACACCAATGAATCTGTATGATGTTTAGAAAGTCTTAAAGCAAAACGTTTTTTATTATGATTATTGATAGCACGTAAAAAAGAATTAATTTCAAATAATTTTTAACGTCAAGGGAAAAGAAAGAAAAGGTAGGTTGCAATTGTAAGCAACTTAATTTCTCAATTAATGCTGAACTATTGGGAATGCAATGAGTTGAAATTACATTAAAAGTAGATAAATTTGAATAAATTAAATGGGAAAGTTCTTTCAAACCGGTATTATCACAGTTCACTATTGGGCGAGCTTGAAAATGCTGATTATCAATTTTTTCTTTATGGGTCTTGGGAAGTAACCGAAGCCTCGGGATATCAAATGAACTGTTCTTCAATCTATAGACTGTCTTTTTCTGCAAGTATCCAATCATTATTTCCGTCCATTTCAGCTATAGCTTCAGCTATAGCATGAATCGGAATAAATCTGTAATTCTTTCC
>JAFIDM010094405.1:0-13995 GCA_023159025.1 Thereuonema tuberculata
GAAAAATAACAGCATTATTAACAAAATCGATAGCTGTACCGTTTGTGTTGTCCGTCCATCTGTGTCTGTCCATCCCTAACAACTCCTGCACGGAAGATCGGATCGACGAATGGATTTTACGCTTGTGTTCAGAGGCCCAAAAACTGTAGGAATGGGGTATTTTCAGAGGCCAATGCCCCGCACCCCGATGTTCGAGATATTTGGCATTGTTTTCATTGGATTTCGTCTATTTGCTGAAACAGTAGAAATGCAATCATATTGTTTCAGCTGTCAGCTACAGCTGCATGCTTCACGTATTGGATTCATATAATGCTGGTTGTCGGTTCAAATCCGTATAACTACTTTTTTTTTTCTTAATGTCGGTGTAATTTTTTTTTTCTATTATTTTTTTCTAATTTTTTGTTATTTTTTCCTAAATTACGTGTTTCCTTTTTTTGCTATTATTTTATTATTATTATTATTATTATGGGTCGCCTTTAAATTTATGCTCTAGCAAAAATTTATGTTCACTTGATATTTAAAGTGAGTTTTAGTTTCAATGGAGTTGGTAGATTGAAGTTGAATAATCACAACTTAAATTTTTAAAAATTTTAAGAAAAGATTAAAAAACATCATTTTTTTAAAAAGAGAATAAAATACTTCTTATTTAATTATTGTTCTACTGTAGTCTAATATTATTATTTATCTGACTAATTCAGATTGGACAATCAGTAAATCCTTGAGACGGAAATCAATAACTGCATGTGATAACTTTTTTGTTAATTATTAAGTAAATTCATTATTAATTATTATTTATTCAGTAATTCAGTATTTTTGCTTTTAGCTTAAGTTCTCTTAGAAGAATGGAAAAAAAACAAAAAGCGATTCTTGCAGCAATTAGGTTGTCTCGTTAAGAGAATAAAAGACCAATGTTAAACTCAAACCTATTAGGTACCATGCAGATATAAAATGAATAATGATGTCAGGATTTTGTAAAAGACTTAATCTGTACAAAAAAAGCCTTCAAATATTCCAATGTCAAAAACAAAACAAAAAAATATAGGGTAATTTAATCTCTGAGTACAGTTTTAAAAGTATTTGTTTGATTTTACCATCATAAATCAGGCATTACTGTTATTTCTGGTCTCTTATGAGAAGAAACGTGATTCTGTTGACTTTGCTATCGAAGAGCAAGAAGGTACAGATCTCCCGATAAAAGCAAGGCAGTGCCAGAAGAAGCACAAATCAACAATTCCGTTTGTTGGCTATGACAAGTAATAAACTTTATGTAAGAATGCGCAATTTTTTTTATTGATTGATGGATAAAGATTCATCGCATTTGTTGATTAGGACAGAAATTTACGAACGAAAATTTCCTCAAATAAAATTTTGCTCCATTTTTTTATTGGTTAAAATGTGTTTGAAGCCGAAATCGAAAGAAAAATCGGAATTATTTACAGCAGCGATTATCTAAGTAAGGGTCAGATTAATAAATTTATTTATTAATAAACTGTATCCAATAAAAAAATTAAAAAATGTTTTTTTTATTCAACCACCCTCCCGCAAGTGGATCGCGATAAATTACAGTTTTCGAAAATGGGTTCGACACATAAAAGTTTGGGAAGCCCTATCTAGATAATTATTTCTTTTTTGAAAGAATAAAGACAAGAATGAGACAAAATGAAAATATCTGAGATTTCGTTGGCGAGACTGGGACGACCGTTTCGTTCTATGAGTGGACTCGTCAACCTGACTCACTCCTCGACGAAAAGCTGAAATAGTGCAAGTATAATAAAGGAAATCACTGTCGCACACGAAATCGGAATCCTTCCAAAAGAAAAAACAATTAAAATATCTCCGTTCCGCATCCACCTCGAAAAGTGTATTTTCAGAAGGTGAAAAATGTTTCAAACAAGGTTTACAACTTTGAAGTCACGTCCGATTTCTAAGCTCTACCTCCTAGAAAATCAATTTTTTTTGAACTTATTTGTATTTAAACCAATGCCCTAAAAGCTCAAAAATGATTGTGGCAAAAGCTGTAAAAACAAAGTCAGGATAAAGCCCCGCGAACACCATGCAATTTTTCAGCAACTTAGTCGTCCGATTTTGACGTCACGAGTTGATATAGACAGTTTTGAGCCCGTTTATTTGCAACATGACTGCAAGTTTTGTCATCCGATTCGAGTTGTTCGTACACGTGCAACTCGAAAACTTGTATCGCAGTCGCTGGGAATTAGCCAATCACAGGGCAGCGTTGGAAAACGTCAGTCGTGACGTCACGCCCATGGAAGAAATAGCGTCGAAAATTATATTCACCGATTCGATACGAAGACATGCTCGTACTCAATAAATAGCAAGAGTATTGAGAGTTTCTTTCATGCATAAATAAAGTTTATACAGAAATGCAGAAATTGTATGTGGCAGAATTTATCAGAGAGGTTTCAAAACCTCGATTTTTTCGGATTTTCCACATCGGGTTTGGGAAACGCATTGCATTATGGGATTCCCTCTATCACCGCCGACTTCATGTCGAGTTACATGGTGTTAGGGGTTTGACAAAAGTTTATATCAACTCGTGACGTTAAAATCGGACGACTAAGTTGCTGAAAAATTGCATGGTGTTCACGGGGCTTAAGGTTTTTAAACACGAAAGAACGTCAAAAAGTAGAAGTGCCGACTCCTGATCGGCACTTATCAGAAGATCCAGGACTCAACTATTTAGGTACATTAGAATGAAGAAGCGTATTTTTCCTCTGTAAAATACACTAAAATCAAACTAAAACAATACTTCGAATCCTGGCCTACAATTATAGTCAGTTGCTGTTGATAATACAAGCTACAAAAGTATTAATCAGTTTGGCTAGTATCAATTTAATCTTCAAACAAATCCGAGAAACATACGTTTCAAATTTTAAGTTGAGATTTAATTCTTATTTACTTTCAGATAAATTAAAAAAATTAATAACTATATTTGATGTTGGGAGCAGGGTTTCGTTACAAACCCTTCTCATAGTGTTTCTGCTTAGGTATCATTTAACGAGTGGCCTTTGAAATCTTCAATTTCAAAACAATATTTTATTATGTCAGTTTTTAAATTTCCAAAGCAAAAATACTTTTTAATCTATTCATTATAATTTATTTGTTTTCGAATTTCACTGAAATACAGTATTTCAGATGAATTATGCGAGAAATTTTAAGAAATCTGATCGTTGTTTTTCGTCAAAACTAAGACAAAATTCAAATATAGAGAAAAAAAAAAACCGTGAAATTTATTACTGAAGATCTATTTTCAGAAATCAGTTTAATCTAAACGAATTTTATTTACAATTTGAATAAAAATGTAAAATAGAAAACCACCATTAAAACATCAATTAAAAAAAGAATTAATTGAAATATTTTGTAATTTGATAAACTTTTACAGGAATATTTTAAGGTTTTTTTTGTACCATAATGATATTGATAGTGGAATTACCTAATGGATATTATTCAAGATTTGTTCTAATAATTGTAACAACTCTTTTTTTGCGTTGGAGAATTATAACAAAAGAAGTTTGATTTTTTAAAATCAAGTACACCTAGAAGTGTGACTTAACAATAACATTGAAATTTTATATTCTAAAAATTTTAAAGCAGATGTGGGTTGTAACAGGGAAAATCCTGAAATAGTCTCAGCAGCAAAATTAAAGTACTAACCTTTATTTCTGTTTATTTTTGAAAAACTAAAACGAATTTAATCTTATATTATGGCATTAAAAATTATCATTTCTCAGGAGAGAGAGAGAGAGAAACTTCCATCTTATTAAAGGCAAAAATGAATTAGATATGGAATGTCAATCTCTAGTTTTCTCTCTTTTTTTTTGATGTAAAAACAATTTTTCGTTTTCCACTAAATCCTTAAACATTTGCTGAGGAATCTCTTAAGTTTAGTACATTGATATTATGATCTGTACAAGAATTTCCCAGAAGAACTCAAAGCCTACTTTTCGGTAAAATGCTATTCCTTTAAAAATTCTTTATGTTACATTTTTCTATTTTTTTTTAAAACAGATGAAATCGACAAAAGACGAAAATCTTCATTTAATTTCAATTATTTTCTGCTGAATACAAACACTTCAAATTTTTCATTTTCTGAATATAATAATTATATCCAGTTTTTTATATAAATTATCAAAAGCCGATTAGTATTAATCTTATCAAACAATTTCATGTGGATTAGATAAAGAGCACCAATAGCCATTGTTTAAATAAATTAAAAATTTAATGTTAAGTCTAAAGAACGTTATTTTCTTTCCAAACTAATTTCTCAATAAAGACCCACATGGAAAGGATTTTAAACACAAAACTTAGAGCGTTTCACTGAACAGACATACAGTGTCATCTTCTCCAGGGTTTTCTCGCCAATTTCCATTTCCATTACTGATTCCATTGAATCAATACACCTAATATCACCAGTTCCAAGTCATCTAGTTTAAGTTTCCTTTTGCATGATCGGTTTGTAGGACTTTTTCGATTGTTTTTTTATTCCTTTTCTGCTTCTCTTGATCATCTTTCTGCTTCTTTAAGTCTTCCTTTTCTTTCTTTTTCATTTCTTTTTGTTTTTGTTCATCTTGTTATGAGCACACAAGGGGGGTGATATTACAACCCTCGCCATATTTGGCAACAAAACCTCAAATCATACTTCCCTAAAATAAAGTAAAACTAAAATTAAGGTTTTTGTAATCCTTGTCCTTGTATATAGGACAATTAATTTTAAAACAACTCTGTGAATGAGAAATCAGTTAAATATGAAAGGAAATACATACCTTACAAACTGTTCTTCACTACGAAAACGAAACTAACCTGTTACACCCAGCAGTCACATTGGAACTGAGTCAGACCAACCTAACGGCGAATCCATGAACTTTAAATGATACGTAGGGGGCTCGTATTATATACAGTGCCCATATTACCACCTTTACCTTTTTGTATTACGTACATATTTTTCAACATGTGATATGCATAACTGTAAAACTGTCAATTTCAAAATAATCTTAAAATCTTCATAGATGTTTTCTGATTTCGTGTTTTGAGAAACTTTATAGGTTAGAATAAAATAAACACACCTAAACAATTTCATTTTTAAGATATATGAAACTCAAAGACTCATCTAATTTCCATCACATTGTTACTCACTTTTCCATATCTGCAGATTTCACCTTTGTTGATGGCTGCGCTTTACAGATTTTGAATCTAACTTTCAACATAAAATTTACTCCTTCTTACTAATGACTACACATAATGTAGTGTAACTTCTATTTAAGCTCGCTGTTCCTGTTTTTGATTTTTGTGGGTTGTCTTTCACTTCCCGAATAAATCTCAGTTTTTCTAAAGAGTAACTTTTATTTCTTCTATTGCCCATGGCTGCAAGAGAGAGAGACTGAAGGAAATGAAGGGAACAAAGTTTGATCGATGCAAAAATTGATTTAATATTTGTCTTTGGCCGATCTTTCATTAAAACCCGCCCTGAAACGTCATGAACGCGACTATTATTTAAAGATACGGAACGCCGAACTGTACATCGGTGCACCTGGATAATGTCTACAGTTGAAAATACGTATAATTCAATCTCGGTTTCAAACATCTACTGCCTATAAAGAAGAATTACGCGTAACTAAGTTACGAATATCTCAAAAATAATTTAGATGAAATTAAATTCAATTTTTGCCAGGACCTACAAACAATTACTTTACAAACCAGAAATACGTACAACTGGGTAGGTATGAACCAGGTTTTCCTGTATAATAAAGATATTATCCACGTATTTTCGATAAAACATTATGCCAACACTGAATGAGGTAAAGTATTGGTTTTCAATAAAGTACATACACATTTCTGATATATAGCAGAGAAAGGTAGACTCATAAATAAACCTTTGAGCTGGATTATAATGTTATCGTTAGGGACAAAATACTAGTTATTAAAATTAGAATTCAGTGAGGGACATGATTAATAATTTTTTCAGATAACTCGCTGAAATTATAGGGTTCTACGTAAAAACCCTTTTGTAATTGAAGTAAGATCTGTGCATCTATTGAGAACACAGGTATATTATTATTATGGATTTTTAATTGCTTTAAATTTTTACAGAATTCAATACTATTATTTACGTGGCCTATAGAGTTGTTTTGGATAAACCATGATTTGTTTGCAGTAAATTTGGATACGTTATATATTATATTCAGAAATCCATGCAGTTTATAATGGGCGTTTAGGAAGCATACTACCTATTTTTTATTTATGGATGTTTGGGGAGCGGGGGTGATCTGGGTAATCGGCAATCGTATCTGAAAAGCAATTATTAATTTCTTTTATTGATGTGTTCAATGCTAGCCCTCCTAAAATTTTTCCTTTATTATCATTGATTGGTTCAATCGAATCAGTAATTTTTCTGTAATTATTTGTATTATTAATACGAACATTCCCCATATCATAATATATATCCAATACAACCATGGTATTGCCTTTATACGCTTGAATAATTACTAAATTTTCGTTGTTTCTGAGATGTTTGTAGACATTAATCTCTATAGAGGAAATATTACTTTTTTCTTTTTATGGTACAGATCAATGTGCTACTCTATCACTTTGATTTCTGATTTTATTTTTTTCTAATTCATCAATTTTTGCTCATACGAAAAAACTAAGGAGATTAAGAAGGGAGTTCAACCACGATCTACGTTTTGTTATGATAAGAATGGTAATCTTATTGTTAACGAAGTGAAAGGTCTCGAGCGTTGGGCGGAATATTTTTCCGAATTTATTAATGGCACCAGGTATTGTAGATTCTAGTCAAAACGAGGATGTAATTCTTTGGGATCTGAGACCTGAAGTACTTGTTGAGGAGCCTTTAAGATCGGAGGTTGATAAGGCAATTCTTGACCTTAAGAGTAATAGATCTCCTGGAGTTGATGGTATCCCTGCAGAACTGTTGAAACATGGTGGCATTGTGCTAGTGGATATGATCCATGACTTAATTGGTACGGTGTGGAGGAATGAAGTAATGCCGGAGGAATGAAGTAATGCCAGAGGAATGGAAAACTGCTATTATTTGCCCTATTCTTAAGAAAGGGACTGTTAAACTATGCAGTAATTATAGAGGTATATCCCTTCTGTCTACCATGTATAAGGTTTTTGGCAAGGTTTTGGCTGGCAGGCTAAAGATCTACACTGAAGAAATTATTGGTGATTATCAATGTGGGTTTAGACCAAATCGAAGCACCACTGACCAAATTTTTTATATTAGAAGTGCCCTTGAAAAATGCTATGTATTTAATATTAGCATCCACCAGTTGTTCATTGACTATGAACAGGCTTACGACAGTGTGTATCGTGAGGCTCTATTTAAAATTATGTTAGAATTTGGTATACCACCTAAACTAACTAGACTTACAAAATGACACTCATGGACAATGTTAGTAGGGCGAAGGTTTGTGGAGAGTTGTCACAGGAATTTCCAGTGATACGGGGTCTAAGACAGGGAGATGTACTCTCTACTTTACTATTTAATATCGTTCTTGAAAAAGTAGTTAGAAGCATTGAAAGTAATCCTGGTGGAACTATCTACAACCGTACCATGCAGTGTTTGGCATATGCTGATGACCTTAATCTTATCGGTAGAAATGGGAGTGGAATTATTGAATCATTTAAGCAAATTATCAGTGCTTCCAAGGAGGTTGGATTATCCATTAATCAAATGAAGACTAAATATATGATTACTGACAGGAGCGATAGGTTTAGTAACATACAAGATCTGAAAGTGGATGAGTACTCTTTTGAGAAAGTTAACCATTTTACCTATCTTGGATCTTTGAATACGGAAGGTAACGAGATACATTTAGACATAAAACATAGAATTGCTGCCGGTAACAGAAGTTATTTCGCCCTACTACCCCTTTTGAAGTCATCGGTATTGTCTAGAAGGACCAAATCCAGGATTTATAAAACCATGATCAGACCTATTGTTTTGTATGGGCCGAGGCATGGACTTTATCATGTAAGGATATTTCCATTCTTCGTATATGGGAAAGGAAAATTCTGAGGAAGATTTGTGACCAAGGTTTGTGGCGTATCCGCACTAATAAAGCACTAATGGAATTATTTCAGAAGATAAGCTTGGTTTCAATTGTTAAAAGTAAAAGGATCCAATGGGTAGGCCATCTCCAATGGGTAGGCCATCTCAATGAATTTGAACCGTGGAGTTAAGAAAATTTTCATTTGAAATCCTGGTGGTAGAAGATTAAAAGGAAGACCACGACTTAGATGGCTTGATGATGTGGAACGCGATTTGAAAAAGCTCCAGGTACGAGGATGGAGGAGAAAGGCGCAAGATAGAAAACACTGGGCTCATATTGTTAAGGAGGCCAAGGCCCTACATGGGCTGTAGTGCCATGGAGTTAGTTAGAAAAGCAGTATCCGTTATAGCAATAACCATTTCAAGCTTATTAGGATACCGTGAGATAAATTAAATATTTTTCAACAGCAACTGACATATAATTTCAAGATATAATTTCAATTTTCAGTCAGTTGCTGTTCAAAAATATTTAATTTATGCATAGCCTCATTGTTTAATCTTATCAATGGAGCGTGCTTCTTTTCACGCATCCAAATTTAATACAAAAATCTAATCATTTAAAGATTATTCATTCATTAATTTGTCAGATAATTGTAAATCCGATTTTTAAGGTTCCTTTTCCTATTGTTACCATCAATAATTATAATATTAAGAATTTTTCAGTTTGGATTTTAGCAACATAATTCTTAGTGGTCCTACTATTGGTACTACTACCAGAATTTTAATGGTAAAATTGATAATTGATTTTAACTTTAATCAATTTTAAGACACGTTAAATTTCAAACAGATCATCAGAATATGCATTGGAATAAAATTGAAGAATATTGAGATGAGAGTTGCAATTTAAAATTCGGTTGAAGACTACGAAAAATTAATTCACTAGCCCCAAATGATTTAAAACAACTCAATATATTTACTGAATATATATTCCGTAAATTCATAAATTTGTGGGGAAATTCGAGATGGCGGTTGCAGGAAATAACGCCACTACGAGTGCAGGTATTACCACCATCCCATTTGCAGCCAACAACGTTCAGTATCATTACTAATTGTTAGAAAATTGGTAAAAAGAAAATCATTAAACGTCAAAGCAATTGTTTTACATAGAAAGGTTTTCAAACACGATGCTCCATCAACATCAAATGCAAATGCCTAACAACAAAATAAAAGATCATTGTCAAATAAGGAAGAAAAAAAACTCTCTATTGTTGTGACTGAAGTGGTATTAATACGAGAAACCGTGTTCGCGAAACTGGATACAGTGTCTGGAATGCAAAACTTGGTTCCACGAAACAAGTGACAACTGTAGTTTACAAAAAAATGGACTGTGTTCATTGTGTGAAGAAGGATGTGCACTTTTGTAAGACAGTAACCTTGAATAAATGTTTTGATGCCACTGAAAATTTATATATGCATTGATATGTTTAGTTTGTAAATTTTTGTTGTCCATTGAGATATTATGTCTGTCAGGCTCTTGTTTTTTGTAAAGAATAAAATTTTATTTTACGTAAAAAAAAAATGACATACAGAATATTTCATTCATTAAATTGTTTTTGTTTTTTTTTTTACTTTTTTAACTATCTTAATATACTGTTATTAGGCAATTGTAAATTTACTGGAATGGATATACATTTTATTAAATAAAGAAAAGGAAACTAACGTAAAATGAAAACATGGCGTTATTACCATCATATGAAGACAATAACGCCAGTGTGTGTAGTCTTATTTAAAACCCGCTATCCTATCTACCATTAATATCTTTGTAATTCGTGAAAAACATATTCCAAAAACAAATATAAACAATATATTAAAAAAAAAGTGTTAAAAAATCAAATTCAAACGAACTACAGCAAATTATTGAATTGCAGCCGTTATTATCATCAATTACCCTAATTGATTTTAACTTTCATCATTTTTAATACATGTTAAATTTCACGTAGATAATCTGAATATCAAGCAAGACAAGACAAATTTAATGACCCTAATTTTCCTACAACATTAAAATAAAATTGTAGAATAATGATATTAGAGTTTCAATTTAATGTTCGTAGATGACTATGAAGAATTAATTCACTCGCCACAAATTATTTACAAAAACTGAATGTATCGACATTAAAAATAAATTACAACCGGTTTCGTAACTTCTGATTAGAAGCTTCTTGCAGGCAATAATTAGAAAGTTAAATTTATAAGCACTAATAAAGGTGGGAAATGTATTTGTAATGAATTATAAGGACTACCTGGGATTGAGTTAAGCATTTCTCGGAGAAACCGAGGGCATCTAATTCCTTAGTAATAATAGGACATACACAGAACACAGAATACGGTGGTATATCTATTTGTATATACGGAAAACCACATTAAGTTATTGAGTAAATATAGCTTAGAAAAATGGCCCCTTTCTTTAACACCAAAAAAAAAAATGTGAACTTTGAACTTCACCCCCATGAATAGGCAATACCTGGATGATCAAACATGTAATACCTTAAAACATGAGATCTTATTTTTATATAAGGTATGTCGATATTTATCATTTCAGATAGACAAAATATGAACGCAATATATATTGTGTTCAGTAATATTCATAATGCAATGCAATTTGCAATTGAAATATCTGTGCAGAAAGAGAAAGAAATAGCTCAATCAATAAACCAAAAATGCATCAAAATAAACAAAAGATTTCGCCTCTGAGCTATCAACATGTGAATGTTGAATGGTCGTTTCGTCTTCGTTATGGACTCATAGCCACACAAACCCTCTGTCGAAAGCTCAGCTCACGAAACCAATTAATGAAATCCATTGACGCACCCGCCTGTGGGTTTCCAATAAAACAAAAGCAAAATAATAAATCAAAACAAACGAAAAGCTCCAATTCCTGGCCTTAAAAATTTAAGTTCAATGATCTTGGATAAAGTGGTGTGTTATAGCACTTTAGCACATAAGGAATAGCGACCATTGTTCTGTATACTAAATTTTAAGAAGATCCATCCAGTGCAACGGTTCTAGTTATTAGAGGCCGTAAGAACACCCACACACAATCATACAATGTAACACTTTATTATCCTCTGAATGTAGGTACATAATACCGAAAATGGTTCTTAGTTAAAGCTGACTTAGCTTCGGTACTATATCGGAATTTTTAATGGGATGTAGTTATTCTTTGCATTTTTTTTTCAGTGCCAGGGCTCTTTGTGCATTTGTCTCAGAGAAATGTGAACTTTTGGCCAAGAAAATCATTGACCACGGTACGCCATAGGAGGCAGCTCACGTTATATCCGCAGAAATGGACGAAATATTGAAGGAGAAAGTTACATCCATGCCGATGCCGTGATTCGAACTTGGGTTCAAACATATGTGTCTCATGGGAGACCAAAGTTTAGACCACTGGACTGTGCGGGAACAAGCTATTTGTTTTTATTCTAATTTTAAGTACGTTACCTGTTGCTTCAATTTTGTAAGATTTGATGTATTATTACATTAATGTCTGAATAAGAATTCTTTAGGAAATAAAGTTAGGAAGTAGGCCTATTTCATAAATCCTTTAATTTCTTTATAGGGCTTTGGAATTGAAGCATCCTTTCGCACAGTATTGATTGTAATTAGCCTAATTCACCACAGCGACATTAGTAATAACTATAATTAACTTAATAACATTAAATTAATGTTTATTATAATAAAGGTAAAATATTGTTAGCTTCAACGTAAAAAAAGTTCTTATTCTAAATGATAAAATTCATTTACTTTTAAGTGATTAAGTGAAGAAAAATTAAATCTTGAATTGTTTCTTTTAATCTTGTCTTTTTGATCGTCTTTTTAATCTTGATTTGTTTCTATTGTCTGCTATTTTAGCTGTTGAGCGATCTTAAAATTAAATTCATAATTAACTTTTGTTGAAGATCATCCTCTTAGAAAGTTGAAACATTATTTTTGAACATTATTTATTATTTCCATTGTATTAGTCTTTTATGAAAACAAGAAAATATACTAACTTCACTTTGCATTTGTTTTTGTCAATGCTTTCTATATTACATTGAACATTTTTTAGCTTAATTTCGTAAGGCCAAAAAATAATAAGGCTGACTTCCTAAGGAATTTTACATAGAGAAACTCAATATTCTATGAGTGCATGACCTCCTAACAATCAGTAAAAGAATATGCTTGAAACTTAGTGACAATATCTATTGTTAAAGAAGGATTTATCTTTTAGCATTTCAAATTTCTGCCAGAGGATGCTGATAATGATAAAACAATGCTAACTTTCACAAAACCTGATAAAAGAAAAATCACTGGAAGAGAAACAATTACATCTCAAGTAGTTAATTCTTAAAGAACAGGCTGATCAATTTCTTTTTTTCTGCGAACTTTGAATTACTTAAAATTAAATAGATGTGAATAGTTAAACTTATGAGTTTGCGAATTTAAATGCTATTGTTAATCACTAAATGTTAACAACAATATTCTATCGGTAATCACTAATCATCATAACTACAATCATCAATATAAACATCATGTATATTACTGATAATGACATAACGTGATTGTAACAGCCAGTTTCAGAAAAAGATCAGCAGTTACGTCAGGCGAAGTAATCTCTATTCAGTGGTGGTGACAGGGGCGTAGCGCGCGGGGGCGGCCCGCCTCGGGCGGCACTTTTTGGGGGCGGCAAAGTTTTACAATAAATAATAATAATATCTTATAATCTGAACTAAAAATTTGAACCATTTCATTGCATCTAAAATTCGGACCGATTAGAATGAGCGCGGAACTTTTCCCTTGCGATAATTCCCCGTGTTTTATTTTGTGCTCGGATTGTTAACGACGAATATCCAGCAAGAGTTATTTCTTTCTTATAAAGAGTAGAGTTCAATATTGTCTAATAACACGTGCAACATCAGTCGTCCAATTCACATTGACTCAAGTAACCTGCTACAATTCATGATTTTCTTTCTGGGCGTCATTTTTGGGTAGGCGAAGGTTACATACCTAAAGAAGGGAGTCAAAATTTAAATACCTAAATAAGGGAGCGTCAAAATTTAAATACCTAAATAAGGGGGCGGCAAAACTCAAATAACTAAATAAGGGAGCGGCAAAATTTAAATTCCTAAATAAGGGAGCGGCAAAATTTAAATTTCTAAATAAGGGGGTGGCAAAATTTAAATACCTAATTAAGTAGGCGGCGAATTTGGCGTATGCCCCGGGCGGCTGAAACCCATGCAACGCTACTGGGTGGTGAGATGGTCTAAGCATCCGTCTGTCATGCTAAGGTTCGCTGAATCGATTCTCCAACATGTCTTTTTATTTTCTTTCTCCCAGTCCAATTTTTTTAGCTCTTTTTCTTTCTAATAAATCGTGTTTCAATTACAAATAACCTAATTTTTTTCACGCGAGTGAAATTATTCGACGACCGCAAAGACTGACCTTTACGATTAACTTTTAAGTACATTTGAAGAGACACGTGCCATGACATTAAAGAAGTTACTCAGCTTCATAACAAATAGCATGATTGATTTTTAGTAGTTTGAAATTTTCCACAAAAACTGTCTATTAATCAGTAGAAACTTAAAGTAATTTCAAATCATACAAAACCTTTGCTTGCAGAACGATATTTACAGAAAGGTGGAACTATGTTTTGGGCTGACAAGAGATTGTTTAACTTGGTTCAATGACGTCACTCATAAATATTTTCTAAAACTGACTTTTGTTGTTTACAAACTAATGCGGCCCATTTGCATGTAATGCATATTTCAAATGGAAAGGGGAATTAAATAAATAAATATCGCTTTAGTACTTTTAACCTTTTTATTGAATTCACTCATAAATATATAAATTTATTAATCAGAAGCCTAATGAGGTGTAAGGGAAGAATGGACTTCTTTTCTATTTTTCTATTTAACGCGACTCACCCA